>CAUYQG010097560.1:0-17567 GCA_963574415.1 Tarsius wallacei
GGTTCGAGACCCGCCTGGGCAACTTGGCGAGACCTCATCTCTACAATAAATCAAAAAATTAGCCGGGCGTGGTAGCGCGCGCCTGTAGTTCCAGCTGCTGGGAAGGCTGAGGCGGGAGGATCTCCGGAGCCCAGCAGGTCGAGGCTGCGGTGGCCGGGAGCGGCCACTGCACTCCAGTCTGGGCGACAGAGTGGGACTCCAACTCAAAAAAAATAAAAAAATAAAATAAAAATAATAAGTGACGTTCAGTGCAGATCTACACACAGGCAGAAGGAAGCCGTGTGTCTTAGTTACCACGACATGCGTGGGCAATGCCAGGGTTTGGAAATCCTAGAGAAGGCTAGCTTTCGTGTTGTATTTGACAAACGGAACTTCTCACAGATACCTGAGATTATACTTTGGTATAAGTCAACCCAAGGTCTGACCTCAAATGTCACAAATAATAACTTAGCAGTAATAGTAACTCAGGGGAAAAAAAAACAAGCTTCAGAAATAATTCCCTCTCCAGTTGGGGACTTGTAATACATTAAGTCTCTTCCTATCCATATTATTTTGGTGATATTTAATAAGAGGTAGTTAAAATGTTTTTAAATGAGTGTCTTGCTTAGATTACTTCCTGATGAAAATCTAGCAATAGACCACTGCTAGTAAAATAAATTTCAAATTATTTTACTTTGAGGTGAAATTTTGGCCATGTAGTAACCTCAGCCCAGTCCAAATGACCAGACTTGCTTTCACTTGGGCACATCAATAACTATATTTATTCCATTCTTTCCCTCACAGTGTCCCTTACACAACCATCCCTACTAACCAATTAAGATTTTTCCAAATGTTGAATTTCTCTTATCATCCTGGTCTCAGCTCAGATGCTTAAATTCCTCTATAAATACCTCCTGAGTTTCCCTAGCAAAATGTATTACTCCAGTACTACATTCAGCCCTTTTGATCATGTATGTTATGCTTAGGACTTTACCTGGCTGACTCCTATATTCTATTCACAGTTCCTTCAAGTAAGGAGTATTACTCAGTTCCCTTTATATGTATCGTATCTGTGTTTGATGGGAGTTGAACCTTTAACAATTGTGCTCACATAGACCCTTATCTCCTCCATTAAGGTTTATTCCAAGGATCTTCCTCTGACTTCCAGAGACGACAGAACTTCTTGTAGAGTCTGCATTGTCTCTCTGTGCGGCCCCTGATAGAAGAAGACACATGGTTTCCTGCCTTAATTTGGGGACAGTAGACTTGGGGGAAATTGGAGCCCAATTGCAGAGAATACTATATTTTCTGCAGAGAGGAGCCTAGAATTTATTGTCAGCAACCACAGCGAGTAACTATGCAGATCACCTTTCAGAACAAACTGTATAGGTAGGATTATTTCATCCCATGGATCTAAAGTGTCTCATGATGCAAGGGCAAGATAAGTTAAGAGAATTAATGCATGAACATCTGCCAGGCAAATATCTTAACCTCCATCCAATATTGTCTTTCAGATTTTTAAAATATCAATATATTCGTTTTCACTTTACAAATGAATGCATTCAGGTACAGACACTGTGGTCTTCTGGTTCTTCCTCATGTATCTGTGCTGAAGCTTTGGGAATACAGCTAGCCTCCCAGCATTCTCAGATGAGCTTTTCAGGCTAATTCATTCTAAGCAGACATCTATTCACAGTGGTAAAATGTAAGTGCATTAAAATAAAACACGAGTCACAACTGAACAATTCAGATCACTGGCAGAAAGTGTGGTAGGTAACTGGCACTATTAAAAATGAAGAGAGTCTTGTTTCCTGTGAACTAAAAATGGATAGCTCCAATTATTGTTTCTTCCACACATGAAGATGGTACAAAGTTAGTTAATTATAAATAATGCATTCAACCATAGAAGGAATGAGCTATATGCTATGATATTGTACATTAAAAACCTTTATGAGTGTGGCAAGAGACACATATACCAACAGCTGCTAAATTCAGAATCCTGGGGCAGCATCTTATTTTTATGTTAGTGAAAAGCAGTACATGCTATTGCTCTGGGGATTTCCTTCTATATAAAAGGATCTTAAATCTACATGAGATTTTACTCATTGATTTCAAAACACTTATGAAAATCTGTTTTCTTTATTTGCATATCTTTTAACCTGCCCTGAACCACTCAAATTATAGCAGACACAATGCTTTATAGAATAGATCCCCTGGAGCAGAAACCTTTTTTTTTTTCTCATTCTGATTCTTCTTTCAATTCCTTCACTTTCTTTCTCTTTCTCCCCCTTCTTTCCTTTTTAAAAAAATTTTTTGCAATATCTCCCAAAGCTTGGCACTTTTATTGAGTGTATGCTGAATGTTGAATGTGAATTATCATCCCCTTTTTATGACAGAAGAGGAAAAGTCATAAAAGACTTAAGTAGGTTACCACACTCTGAGCAGAGTCACAAACTCTTTCTCCCAACTGTGCTGAGAAGCGTTGTTACCACACAACCCATAATTGCAGCTATGTCTTGAAGTGACTTAATTCAAGTGAAACTTGAGACTGGAAACTCGGACAATCTTTTAAAAAGAATTTCTGCAAGAATTTTATGTCTTAAGATAGCTAAATTCAAATTCTGAGCCTTGGAACATAAGGGAAATACTATATCACCTTCCTAAATGATACAGTGCAAGCAATAAAACAAGCTTGGATACTACATAAAGTCCCTGGTCTAAATCTTTGGGTTCATGATCTGTTATTCTGATGGACTTTCAATAAATGGGGCCAAGTTATAAAAGAACTAGTTGCTGTGCCTTTAACAGCTGATCATACACAGATCTCTAATGCATGGACTTTCACATAGCACAGGCATTTGAACATGGGGATGGCTTTGTTTTCTCATATCAGAGCCCTTCTTTGATATAGCTTTGACTGTGAGAGCTCAGATGCAGATTTCTTGTACCATTTACCCAGGCCAGATGTATATTAACTGATCCACTAGCAAATTAGAACTATGTGTGCCCTGAGTTGAGAGATACAGCAGCTGTGACAGTTTAGAAACAGACACCAAGTAAGCTGCAAATTTTATTGCAACATTGGCCAGTATAATAGGCCACACCAATAATAAAGACAAAACAACAAATTTAAAGCAGTCAGTAGAATCTGGAAATACTCTTTTTTGCAATTGCTTTGAATACAAAACATTTTAAACCGACAAAGACTTTGCCTGCAGAGTTGCTAATGAAGATGTGGCAGAGAGCGTTCCTTGAGTTTGTTTATCCAGCTGTACAAGAGTCAGTGTGACAGTAACTAGATTTATGAAAATTTAAAAATACCAAAGCCTACTTCTGAGGAACGGAGTTTCCACATAAGTCTACTAAAGCCTGGTTTTCATAAATGAGAAATTTTATCATTACCATATCTGCTTACATACAATTTTGCTATTGCTATGAAAAAACAATTAAACAAAGTGAAACTTGCCATGGGAATCTCAAGATGGCTTCTCCAGGGTTCTTCCTCCATCCCTTCCTCAGTCTTTCTCTACTTAAACCAGAAGTTCTCATCCAGGACAATTTTGCCCTTTAGTGGACATTTGGCAGCATCTGGGGAAATTTTGATTACCACAGCTGGTCTGGGGTTCTGCTAAACATCCTGCAATGCACAGGACAAACTCCTTTCTCCCCTCACAAAACAAAAAATTTTCCAGCCCAGAATGTCAATACTTCTGAGGTTGAGAAACTCTGACCTAGCCCATTGACTCTAAAAATTGATTTTGAGTAAATTGTTGGTAGTTCAGATCAGAATTATCCTCTGGGTTTACCAGTCACTTTTTTGCAGTTTGTTCCAAAGCCAGCTATTATGGTTAGAATATATGTGTCCTTCCAAAATTCTTATGTTGGATCCTAATACCAATGTGATAGTACTAAGAATTGGAGCCTTTTGGGAAATGATTAAGTCATGAACGCTCAGCATTCATGAATAGGATAAGTGCCTTATAAAAGAGGTTAAAGAGAGTGCCCTAGTTCCTTTTTGCCCTTTTGGCTAAATCCTCTTTGTGTTGCTGTAAACAGAACACCAGACACTGGGTAATTTATAAAGAAAATAAATGTATTTTCTCGTAATTCTGAAAGCTGGAAAGTCCAAGGTCAAGATTCCAGCAGGTTAGGGCTCTGTCTCTCTGCTTCAGGGATGGCACCTGAACAATACATCCTGCAGAAGGGAATACTATTTCCTCACATGGCAGAAATGAGAGAGAGAGAGAGAGAGAGAGAGAGAGAGAGAGAGAGAGAAAGAGAGAGAGACAGAGAGAGACAGAGACAGAGACAGAGAGACAGAGCCCACTCCTACAAGCCCTTTTTATAGCAGCAGTAATCAATTCCTCATGACCTAGGCACCTCTACCATTAGGCTCCACCTCCCAACAACGTTGTATTGGAGATTAAGTAAGTTTCCAATATGTGAATTTGGGGGGACACATTCAAACCAAAGGCCCTCACTTCTCTTCTTCTATGGGAGGGCACAATGTTCATCTCTTTTTTGCCTCTTTAGCCATGTGAGGACACAGCAAGAGGCACCATCTTGGAGCAGACAGTAAACCCTCATAAGACATAGATTCTGCTGGCACTTTGGTCTTGAGTTTTCCTGCAGAAATGTGGGAAATAAATTTCTACTATGTATATATTACTCAATACTCAATGGTATTTTGTTATAGCATCAGGAACAGACAAAGACATCAGCTCCTATTTAATCTATTCACATATGACTTTTTGTTGTGTACCAGATACTGGGTCCATTTCTCTTCATTTGACCTAAGACATCTTAAACTCAACTAGCTCACCCAACTGGCAGTAAACCAATTACTACCAAGTAATAATTGGAATGATGTATAAATGCCCTTCTGATTTTAATAAAAACATATTTCCTCATCCCTACCACCTATATACACCCTGATCACCTTTATAATAAAAACATAGCATGTATATATAATAATCTGATTTTCTTCCCTATAAATGATGTTTTTCATATAAAAATTCTTAGACTGCCAGCATCAGAAAGTCCCAAATCTATCCCAGACCTATGAATTAAGAATCTTAGTGTGTGACCTGGTATTCTGTACCTTTTAAATGTTCCTCAAGTGCCTAACAAACTTTGAGAGTTACTGTTCCAACATAATTATCATTCTTTTTTCCTTCCCCATACATTTGTGGGGTGTGTGTCTGTGGGTTTTTTGCTATATAACAGAAACGTACTTAGGTTGGCTGAAGTACAGGGATAAGCTAGGATTAGGAACCGGTGCTACAGAATAATTCAAAGACATGTAGGTAGCAATTTTACAGCTAGTTTAAATATTTTACTTGTAAATTGTTTATTAACATTTGAAGGAGTGAGATAGTAGATAGAGTGAAGCAGTAAGTGGAAATAGTATTTACAAGTAGAAAAGAAAAAAAAACCTAGGAAGAATAAAACTGTGCTGTAAATCTTTTGGGCAAATTGATTAACTGGTTGTTAGCAGAGAGGTTTATTTCCCAGAAAACAGTGAGTGTTTTGCAGGGGGGTAGATGTGACAGGCTTTTTTTTTTTTTTTACACAATATCATCTATTAACCCTCCATGAGCATCTCCTCCTTAGTAAGACCAAATCCATACTATATTCCTCAGTAGACTTCCTTGCTAAAAAGTCAGTAAAATGTAAGGTTCTTGTCTCCATGCATCCATGACTAGAGATTTCAGCCTTTGCTTCCTAGCATGTTCATTTTTCTTCTCTTTTTTCCGAGGTTCAGTTTTACCTGCTCCTTCATGGGGATAAAACTCAACATGGCTATTCTTCAGCACAAGTTTATATTACCTTGAGTTACCAAATTCTAGATGAAAATATCAAACTCTGTAAAATATTTAGAGGTTTCTTCTGAGCCAAATGTGAGTGGACCTGGGCCCATGGCACAGTCCCAGTAGGTCTTGAGAATATGTGCCTCAAATGGTTGAATTACAGCTTGGCTTTATATATTTTTAGGAAGACAGAAGTTACAGGTTAAGCATAAACCAATATATGTGAAGTTTACATTGGTCAGGTCCATAAAGGTGAGACGAGAAATCTCTGAGGGGCTTGGAGTGGGTGACGGTGAGGGGAGTTACAAGTCATAGGTAGATTCAAAGGTTCTCTGACTGGTAATTGGTGGAAAGAATTAAGCTCTGTCAAAAGAATGTGAAATTAGTAAAAATAAATTCTTAAGATAAAAAAGAGTTGGGAAGTCAAGGTTCTTGACATGTAGATGAAGGCTCTAAATAGCAGGCTTCAGAGAGAATAAGTGGTAAATGTCTTAAAAGATTTTCTCCATGGATGCAGGTTTCCCCAAGAGACAGCTTTGCAGGGTCACTTCAAAAATATGACTAAGAAACATTTTGAGGTAAGCTATTTTTATTTCATTAAGGGTCTGCTGTCATGTGATACTATACCAAGATTTGGTTTGAATTTGACATCTTACTATCATAGAGTCTGTTTTGTCAGTCTTTGGGCTGTATTTAATGTTAATGCTGGTCAGTTTTCACTAAAACTCCACAAGGGAGGAAATATAACAAGGCATGCCCAACTTCCTTTTCCATCATGGTCTGGGATTTGATTTTTCAGGTTTCCCTTGGCACAGATGGGATCTGTTTAGTCAGTTGTGGGGGGCTTAAAATTTTATTTTTGGTTTATACTACCATCAGGAAGAAATAAATTGTCCTTTCTGAACCCCAAATCCAAATTTTCAGAAAAGATGATTGTACAGCAAAATCAGGGTTTCATCTTCATGACCCAGACAATGATGGAAAGCAGTTCAGGGTCATATAGTTCAAACATTACTACAAAGGCTGACATTTGTGGGTTTAGAGTATCAATCATCTTAAGAGAACAGAGCTGGCTCATACCTTAAAAGTATCTATTATAAAATGACACAAACCAGAGGAGCATGTTCCTTCAAGAAGTCATATAGAAGTCGGGCGTGGTGGCTCAGCCTGTAATCCCGTGCCTTGGGAGGTTGAGGTGAGTGGATTGCCTGAGCCCGCGGGTTCGAGACCCGCCTGGGCAACTTGGCGAGACCTCATCTCTACAAAAAAAAAAAAAATTAGCCTGGTGTGGTAGCGCGCACCTGTAGTTCCAGCTACTTGGAAGGCTGAGGCGGAAGGATCGCCGGAACCCAGCAGGTCGAGACTGTGGTGGCCGAGAGCGGCCACTGCACTCCAGTCTGGGTGACAGAGTGAGACTCCAACTCAAAAAAAAAAAAAAAGAAGTCATATAGAAAGCAGTGGATTTGATGGGGGGGGGGCATTTGAGGTAAGATGAAATAGTGGAATAGGGTAAGAAAGTAGATACAAAAATGCCCATAAGTGCATAAATAAGCTTACTCCTTTCTTACTTTTGAAAATTTTTCCTTCAGTAGACGTTATTAAAGTAACCAAATTAAAATGATCGCCTTGGCCATTGTTTTGTTAAGCACTGGCAAGGCCATGTGTTCTTCAAGCTACGACTGCCATGTTTTCTTAGCTTTGGTACCCTACTCTACCTTGGAGAGGTGAATCTCTTCTCTCTCTCTCTCTAATTTACCTTCTAAATAAACTATATTTTCCAATCTAAAAAAAAAAAATGAATCACCTAGACTTGCTTGTTAAAAATTCAAAATATAAGATCTGAGACTCTGCCTGAAGAAAGAGTAAAGACAGAAATACAAGTCCATATTTTTAAATTCCATTATAATCTTGTAAAATTGGCAAATTACTGTTAGGGAGAAAACCTTTTAAACTATTGCCAGTTACCAACATGTCCCCTTCCCCACCTCCAACAACTGCCTCAGCCCCTAGTAACCACCATACTCTCTAATTCTATGAGATTAACTTTTTAACATTTCACATATGAATGAAATAATACAGCATTTGTCTTTCTGTGCCTGGCTAATTTCACTAAGCATAGTGTCCTCCAGCTTCATTTATGTTGGTGCAAATAGCTAAATAGTATCTCACTGTGTATATGTACCATATTTCCTTTATCCATTCATCTATTGATGGACACTTAGGTTGATTCCATGTTTTGACTGTGATAAATAGTGGTGTAATGAACATGGGAGTACAGATAGACCTTTGACATACTGATTTTATTATTTGAGGTTACACATGCATTAATTAGCTAGATTTAGTAAATCCATAATGTATATGTACTCCAAAACATAATGTAATACATGATAAATTCTATTCATTCTTTTAAAAATAAAAAAATATAATCAGCTACTTACAATAGAACATAAATTAGTTTCAGATCCAGAGTTTGATAGAACGAGATGGGAAGACACAAAAGTGCGCTTGAGTGAAGCTATAAAGCTGTGCTGTCTAAGATAGTAGCCACTGGTTTCATGTGGCTAGTGAAATTAAAATTAAATAAAATTAAAAATTTAGTTTCCCAGTTGTATTATCCATGTTTCCAATGTTCACTGGCCACTTGTGGTAGTGGCTATGGTACTGAGTAACACGACTATACCACTTTCTTTGTTGAAGAAAGATCTATGGGACAATGCCATTACAGGGAAAAGAGCCGAGGAGGGAGAAAGGTGCTATGCTATTTATTTCAGGGGTCTATGCTATTTATCTCCTGGGTGCATGTAAATAGGCCTACATAGATTTGGCAGGTAATTATCATACTGTTGATGATAACATGGGTGTATTAATTTTAGTCATAATAGGTGGACCTTACTGAACACATATGATGTGGAAAAGTTTGCTCTGAGCACACTTTGTGTAATCCTCCAAACAATGTATATACTCACCATAACACCACACTCTCTTACTAGATAATGTATGTGGGTGAAGTCAGCCAGTTGATTGTTGTCATGTGTAATTTAGGGTCCCATGTAGCCAGATAGTTTGATTTTGCAAGGAGAGCCAGAAATATGGGCTTACACAGGCAATTATCTGATAGCTTAAATGATTTAATTTTATTTGAAAACTCTGTGAAGACAAATAAAATATATCTTTGAAATGGGATAAGAACATAAACTGCAAGGTTTGGAATTCTGATTGAGAAGCTGGATGCATGAAAATAAATTTCCAGATTTTGCCTATATTAGCTCAATACTCCTGGGTGCATGTAAATAAGTTTCCTGATTTTGCCAATATTAGCTCAATACTCCAGAAATTCAACTTCCCATTTTAATGACGGGAGAAAAATACCATCCTTATCTTTTAAGTTATCTACTACTAGCTGGGCTCGGTGGTTTAGCCTGTAATCCCGCGCCTTTGGGAGGCAGAGGTCAGTGAATTGCCCGAGCCCGCAGGTTCGAGACACGCCTGGGCAACTTGGCAAGACCTCGTCTCTACAATAAATTTAAAAAAATTAGCCGGGCGTGGTAGCGCGCACCTGTAGTTCCAGCTACTCAGAAGGCTGAGGCGGAAGGATCACCAGAGCCCAGCAGGTTGAGGCTGCGGTGGCCGGGAGCGGCCACTGCACTCCAGTCTGGGAGACAATGAGACTCCAACTCAAAAAAAAAAAGAAAAAAAAAGTTATCTACTACTATAACTCCTCTCAGTCTGGCATGGTCAAAAACTGATGTATTCAAATAATCATATTCATACCAGCCGTTTTACATTATTTTATTTTCTTAATTTATTCAATAAATACTTACTGAATGCTCAATAATGCACTATGTCAGACACTAAGAAACCTCCAGGGGAAAAAAAATTTCTATCCAACTGGAGCTTATAATCTTATAGAGAGAAAAGGCATAAAAGGCATGAATTATTGCTTCATTTTTTTCTGCATTTTAATCATTACTTCATCAGATTTAAATGGCTTTGAAGGTTCATCTATATCTCGGTTCCATTATTTTCAAAAGCACATTTAAATTGATGAGGATGGCAGATTAGTGATGACTGAGGAGCTAAGAAAGCAGATAAAAATCTAAATGTTGTAAGAAAACTCTAGGATATTTGCATCTTTTCGGAGCTGCACCCCTTCTGTTCTAATGCCTGGAGTCCAGCCAGGCACAAAGCAAGCTGGCTGACTACTGCAGAAAAGAATGCTGGAACCTCTCATGCTGACCTGCTTCCAGAGTTTCCAGCACAGCTAACCAGAGACTTCCTATAGACAACGAGGAAATTCAAAAACAAAGAATGTGGTAGTTCAGCTATTTATCTAGGAACCTTAGGGGTGAGACTGGGCCATTTTTCCTGCAGCTGGTCATGAAGCAGGCCATAGAGAAGGCTCGGTGTGAAACGACAGGGCATACGCCTCATCATGGACCAGAGCTTTTTATCATAGGATTAAGTCAAACCAAAATGTAAGGTGAAAATTATCTCTCTCTTTAGTAACCACTTTAAACATAATAAGTAGAAAAGAGATGGACAGCACCATGCTTCCCAGAAGTCTTGATCACAGAATCACAAAGGGCTCTTAATAATTCCCTGAGCTGAAAATGTAGACCGTTCAGTCTGGGATCAAATCTAGAATTTGATGTTCTTAGTAGGCATGTCAAGTTATTATCACTAGAGCAGTTTAGGAAATCCTGAAACAGAAAAATAAAGAATGATTCTCCCCCTGTAGTAATATTACTTTCAGTTACCTATGATGTGCTCTGGGTTTACTTCTGTGTCAGCTCTTATAGAATTATAGTTACGTGTTAGATTTTGGAATGAGATGCCTCTGAATTTGAAAGTTGCTATGAGATATTGGGCCAGTTAGTTAACATTTCTGAATGTAGATATCCTCTTCTGTAAAATGGAATTACAATATTACTAACTGCATAGATTAGCTGGAAAGTCTAAATGAGAAGAGGCTGGTAAATTTCTTAGTATAGAGCTTCAGAGATTGTTCAATGAGAGTTATTTATCGCAGAAAAGCAATTTTTTATACTTTGTTTTATTTAATCCCTTTTAGCAATCATGTGCATGATATCTGATTAACTCAATTTCGTGTACTAAAAAACTGAGGAAGAGAAATTCAGGATAAAAAATAACATGTTTTAGGATAGCGTTATAAAAATAGTACTCCGGTGTCTACCAACTTGCCTTCTGAATCTGTCTAATTTTAAAGACTGAGAATAGTTGAAGGAAAGATTTAGTGCAGTTCCCTCATTTTACTGGTGAAGAATCTGAGCTCCAATGAGGCAAACTGATTTGTTCAATGTGTAAGAGAGACAGAAGTACTAGTGGGACCAGATTGCAGGTTTCTTTCCTGCCCATTTGCAGACTTGCCATTACATTGTTGATGCTATTTGTTTTAAAACACAGTCAATAATACATGTTTTAGATTTTCTTTTTCTGATATAAAAAATTAATTCATAAAATAACTATTCAATATACAGATTAAATCAGAGCAGTTTTCAAATAATTTTCTAGGGTCTATTTTGACCAAAATATTTTGGGGAGCATTTTGAAAACCTAGGTATCTACGTCCATAGAGATACCTTGTGAAATAGAATTTTTTCTTTTTTTTCCCCCAGGGTTTTACTCTGTCACCCAGGCTGTAGAGTACTGACATGATCACTACTCATGGATGGCAGCCTCCACATCCCGGGCTCAGGTGAACCTTCCACCTTAGCTTCCCAAGTAGCTGTGACAATAGGAGCACAACACCATGCCTGGGCTAATCTTTTTTATTTTTTGTACAGACGAGGTCTCACTAGGTTGTCTAGGCCAGTCTCGAATCCTGGGCTCAAGTGCTGGGATTACAGGCATGAGCTACTGCACCGAACTTGAAACAGCATCTTGATCAGGGCATGAAAATTTGCATTTTATCAGGTTTACCAATAAAAGCTTGAAAATGAACTAGGAACCCATTCTGTTCTTGAGGACAGAAATTGTGCACTGTCTTTCTTTTGTCTTTCCATCAGTTCTAGCCAGAATTTTAGGTACATACTTTCCACTCAGTTAACTCATTGAATTGAACTGTGGTGGAATAAAATTAAGGTCAAATGTTTTAACTGTATAAAAATCCGTGAAGCACATATGTGTATGAATCATTTTCAAAGATATAATTTTTATAATGTGTTCTGAATCACAAGCATAATTTTTCTGCCAGATTTTTTGTCTGTCTGGAAAATATATATGTGTGTATATATGATACTTATATCATATATAAATGTGTAAAGTATATATTTGAGATATATTTTAAATATATGTGTTATATATAAAAGACAAAGAAGAAGAGAGAGTTCTGAGAAAATGAGCTTTCAGGCCAATTTTGACAAATGTTAGTTTGGATATTAGTAATCAACTGCTGTATAACAAATAATCCTAAAACTTGGCAACTGAAAACAAACCGTTATTTTTTTCACTTAATTTCTGAGGATTAGCGATCCGAACAGATAGTTCTAGTAAGAGCTCCCAGGCGGTTACAGTCAAGATGTCTGCATTTTTACCCTATTACCTTAAGTAGGTTGTATGGTGAGACCCAATGCAGATCAAGAGAGAAAAATTAGAAAGTGTTCTACAGTTTTGTTATACTCACAGCTCATTGGAAGAGAACATAGCAGGGCCTGCAGTCCTGCTCAGGGAAAGCCTGGGTGGTGGTGCTGGTAGTTGTCACAAAGCAGACGGAGAAAGGGAAATGTTGGGCTTTACTGGGCTTTCTGTGGGAAGCAACAGGTGAGGAAGGGTAAGCAGACTTGACATGGGCTCTGGTCATAGAGGCTGTTCCTGGCTATGTGGTATTTGACCCTGGGGTGATTAGGGTGGCTCTGTAATTAACCTGGGGTGTGAAAGCCCAAGGGAATTGGTTGAGATGTGAATGTAGGAAAGGGAACAGACTGGCCTCTACCCAGTGTCTCAAAATGGGTCAAGACAGAAATTCCAAGACTATATTATAGCTTACCAGAGATGCAGTTTTCTGAGCTCTTAAGTGGAGTTAAATATTCTATTTTCAAGAAGGCTCACCCAACAGCTATTGGCATGAAGTCCCACTTCTTAAGGTGGTTTGATTGCCATCACAATATGGCAGCTGAAGGCCCCAAAGTTAGCCATGAGAGAGAAGGGGAGAGAGAGAGAGGGAGAGAGAGAGAGAGAGAGAGAGAGAGAAAGAGAGAGAGAGAGAGAGAGAGGGAGGGAGGGAGAGAGAAGGTGCAAGGAGGAAGGAGGAAGCTATATTCCTTTCATGGCCTAGTTTCAGAAATCACACCCTGTCACTTTCACATTACTCTATTCATTAGAAACAAGACATTTAGTTCAACACACACACGTGTTAAGCCAACCAGCATGATTGACACTATTTCAAAAAAGACATGGCAAGAGTATTTTCTTCCAGCTTTGGGTTAAGGTAATTCTCTTTTTTGGGAAAATACATGTTCAATTTATTTTGCACTTATTTTGATCATTATTATGATTACATTATTTTGGGGGTATATAAAAAAAGCATGGTTACAGAAAATAAAGGACACTTTTTTTCATTAATTTCATATGTGAGCAAGAGGTAAACTCTAGAGTAGCACCATAGATTATCATTAGATTATCATTATATCAAAATAGTCATTTAGTAAAACAATATGCAGGATTAGGTAGCTAGGCACATTGTATTGTTTATTTATTCAATTATTCATCAAATGTTATTAGAGTTTCTGTAATGTACACCCAATGGTTAGCATTGGGTGTACAATAGTAAAAGGAAGAACACAATCCTAGTTCTAACTGAGATTATGTGCTAGTGCTGGAAAAAGGTCCCATTGACATAGTCATATTAATATGTATATAATTAAAAATTGGTTGATAGTGAAGAAAATGCATAGTACTATGAAAGTAGATATGGAATATGGAGGAATAGTTAGGAAAGGCTTCCTGGAGTAAGTAACAATTGGTCCTTGAGCTAAAATCTGAACAAGCTGTGAATAGTCAGTTGAACATTATATCATGTTTTCTAAAAGTTAAGCAATTTAGACTTACAAAGAGATCCTCTGTGTTTTACTACCTCAGGCAAATAATGTTATCCTTTTTAAATATCTTCAATATTTTATACTCCTCTTTCATCAATAGACTTTTTATAAATGTGAATATTTTACTGGACAAATACCATGGATTCTTTCAACATGTTATCAGAATTTTTCTAAATAACCATTTTGATATTTACTACCTTACAACCACAATTGTTTTCTTCATATCCCCAATGAGCTTTGAGAACCTCACTTTTGCTTCCTGAGAGTCATGGGGTACAGCCTTCTCTACTGGCTACAAGGAAAATATGGAAAAGAACTTTGATTATACTTACATGTTGATGAAAAGTTCTCTTTCTTTGGGTTAACATATGTAGGTGTAGGGGTCCAGGCCTAGACTGGGGACCATTTACCTGCACCTTTCCTGCATTGCAACTATTGTACCTGATAAAATCGTGTTCTTTTTTTATTTTAAAAATGTGGGGTACAATTCAGGGTTAGGTATACAAACGTTGATTATGCAGGTACCTTTGTTGATGAGGTATGCCCCTCCCTCCCCTAGCAGTTTCCCCCATTTGCCAATCCCACCCCCCATCCCCCTGGCAGTTTCTGAATTTACGGGGTGTTTACATAGTAAGAGGTGGGGAGAGGGACAAATTTCATGTGAATTGCATAACAAGCACAAATGCGTGTAGTGGGAGGGGGAGATAGGTATACAAGAAAAACAAAAAGAATTATTTATTTGGATATAAGAAAGCTTAGGATAATGTGGCGTAAGGGAAGACTGAAGATGTTAAACCAAGTAAGGTCTAATATATAGGGTTATATTCAATCTTATTTTTCCCAGGCAGTACTGGTTTACATTAACTTTCTCAGCATCATTACTGATAGTGCTCCCTGTCAATCCTGAATATATCCTGGCTTGAATGATACCTTTTATAATCATGTTATATGTGTTAATGATTTTGGTTTTTGTCTTATTAACAGTTGGAAGCTGTTAATGGTTTTAAACATAGGGTAACATGAATATCAGATCTGTGTTTTACACATACCTTTCCAGCTACACTGAGTAGAACAAATTACGAAGGAGCGTACAGGGAGACTAGATAGTTTATTGCTGTCGTTCTGGCAAAATATGGTGCTTGAATCAAATAGTTGGCAGCAAATATGGATGAATGGGGCCTGATGGTCAACTCTGCCCTGCAGTCCTTCTATGACTCTCTCCTCAATTGACCTTTACACTTTCCATGACTAGTAAAAGCTTTTTAAATAATCTTTCTAACTAGGACCCTGCTTCCACTACCAGACATCTTTCTCCTTACTTAAGGAGAAATTGTTCTCTTTTTTCCTTGAAAATGAAAATCAATAAACAGGAACTCCTTCATTGTCCAGCTATCAGAGCTGTGAATCTACCTACATCTGCACAAAGCCTCTTTTCTTCGCAGATTACAATGTGGGTGGTATCCGTCCTTTTACGCAAAGTCAATAAATCCGCCTCTTATTTAGATCCTGGAAATTATCTTCTCTTTTTTGCACAGCACGTGATGCCTCAGTTTTCTCACTTTCCATTTACTTTTTAACCCGAACCATTCTTCTGTCTTACCTCACCGTTTTCTGAAAAAGTTCTCTCTGAAAACACCAGTGACATCTATGTCAATGAATCCAATAGACCTTTTTCAAGTCTCATTTTACTTGACCCTTCATCAGCATGTGATGTTATTGTTTATTGCACGTTTTTGAAATTATTATTTACACTTGCCTCTGAATAGTAACTTTTCTTATTGTCTTCTCTATATATTTAACAGTCGTTAAATACTGGAACCTGAAGGTACCTAAACCACATACCTTTCTTATTCTATCCTCCCATTATGCAATCTTGTATATGACCATATCTTTAATATCCATCCACATATTGTTAATTTCCTGCATTATTGTATACAAAGAAAGGTAACTAAATGCCTTCTTAATAGTACCAATAGATTGTTTCAAATATTAAACAAAAAGTTCATAAAACCGAGCTCAAATCTGTGAATTTCTCCTACTCTAAGCTTGATCCTCTTCCTTTTTTTTTTTTTGTATTTCAGAAAGTGTCACATACATCTAGTCATATAAGTCAGAATGCCAGTCACCTTTTATGCTTCCATCTTTCCATAGCTTATATTTCAACAAGTTCTGTCAATTCTATCTTCTAAATATTTAAACTAATGTCATTTGCTCTACTTTCTTATTCTCTCTAATAGCAATGAATTGTGTGGGTATAATCATGGACAAAATAGATTATAAATTCAATCCAAGATTAGGTTTTACCTTGGACATAGTACAAGGAGACTGTAATATTACAACAGTGCTATTGAAATGATGTGCCATAGATCTAGCATCATGAAGAAGGAAGTATGAATATGGCAAGCCTGTGTATTGAATTTCTATCGGGACCGATGCATGCTCTTAGAGAAATTGCTGTACAAGTAAGTTGAAAGAAGAGAGATGTTTTCAGGAAACAAGATATTTATTTTTCTTACTTTTTTTATTCTTTTTTTCATTCTACTTAGACTCAGTGCTAAAGTATAGACAGGTGAACCAAAGAAGTAGAGCCCTTGCCACTATGTAAACTTACCTTCAAGTGAAAATAACATACAATAAATACATATGCAAATAAAAAATATAATGCTATATAGTAATATATAATAAGAAGATAATAAAGCAGATGAAGAAGCAAAATAAACACTGGAATTCTAACTTAGAGCCCTCTCTTAGGGGACAATACTTGAGCAGAGACCAAAAGAAGTGACTGAATAAGTCAAGAGAGTTTCAGGCTGATGGATCAGCTGGTACAAGGCCTGGAGACAGAGAAGTGCATAGTGACAATGAAAAAAAGTTGGGAATCTAGCACATCTGAAGAATATTTGGGGGATCTGGAGAAGTATCCAAGGACTGGATAATGCATGACCTGTGTCCTCTAGGAAAGATACTTATATGCCCAGTGTGTTAGTAAGTTATTAGAGTGCTTAAGTAGGAGACTGGCAAGATCTGAACTGTTTCAAATTTTTTTTTCTCTGACAATCGTGTGGAGAATAAGCTATGGTGAAAAAAGAGTGGTGTCAGGAAAACTAGAGCAGAATATAGAAATTAGTAATTTTGTATAATGGAAAGATCTAAATTGTGAGCATAGGTAGAGTAGAGGATAAGTTGATTGCAATGTGATGCTCAAGGAGATGAGAGGCTATGAAAGATTCATCCATATGGGTGCAGAGATTGGGTGAAAATATTCCACAGGCGAGGAGGAATCATGCTGAATTTCCTAATGACAATCAGTAGGGTTAGAATGTGATAGAGCTGAGTAACGTGAAGATGCCTAAATACAGGAAACATATTTCTAGAGCCAATCATAGACCACAGTAATAATATTTCAGAACTAAACAACAAGGAGGAGACACTTTAATGACGAATAATGTTGAAACATAATGAGTTCTGTCTCTTTAGAAGACATGTCTCCTCGCTATAAAGAGGAGGGAGAGAGTGAGAGAGAGAGAGAGAGAGAGAGAGAGGGAGAGAGAGAGAGAGAGAGACAGAGACAGAGAGAGACAGAGAGAGAGAGAGAGAGAGAGTCATTTAGATGCTAAAAGCTGAGCCATAGGTTAAAAATAATATGTTATGGTTTTCTCAAACACATGTGCTAAACTTTATATCAAGCAGTGCATTTACAATAGATTTAATTTTAGAATTT
>CAUYQG010097563.1:0-17592 GCA_963574415.1 Tarsius wallacei
ATGGGGTGAAGTAGCTCATCCAAAGCCATGGGTGCCTAACAGCAGGGGACTGGACCTGCTGACATGTTTCTTTTTTTTTTTCGAGTCAGGGTCTCACTCTGTCTCCCAGGCTGGAGTGCAGTGGCACAATCATGGCTCACCACTATTGCAGCCTCCTAGGCTCAGGTGATCCCTCTACTTGGGTCTACATGCCGGAACCACCACACCTAGCTAATATTTTTATTTTTCATTTTTATTTTTTGAGTTGGAGTCTCACTCCGTTGCAGTGGCATGGGGTACAGTGGCATGCTCACATCCACACCAGTGTTGACCTGCTGGTCTCCAGCGATCCTTCTGCCTCAGCCTTCCAAGTAGCCAGAACTACAGGTGTGTACTACCACACCCGGCTAATTTTTGATTTATTGTTGTTTTGTTTTGTTTTTGAGTTGGAGTTTCACTCTGTCGCCCAGACTAGAGTGCAGTGGCTGCTCCCAGTCACCGCAGCCTCGACCTGCTGGGCTCCAGTGATCCTTCCGCCTCAGCCTTCCAAGTAGCTGGAATTACAAGCGCGTGCTACCACGCCCGGCTAATTTTTGATTTATTGTAGAGATGAGGTCTTGCCAAGTTGCCCAGGCGGGTCTCAAAACTGCAGGCTCAGGCAATCCACTCACCTCAGCCTCCCAAGGCGCGGGATTACAGGCTGAGCCACCGAGCCTGGCTTATTTATTTATTTATTTATTTTTTAGTTGGAGTCTCACTCCTTCGCCCAGGCTGAAGTGCAGTGACATGCATGCTCATGGCCACCCCAGCGTCAACCTGCTGGGCTCCAGCGATCCTTCTGCCTCAACCTTCCAAGTAGCTGGAACTACAGGTGCATGCTACCACATCCGGCTATTTTTTATTTTATTGTAGAGAAGAGGTCTCACCAAGTTGCCCGGGCTGGTCTCAAACCCACGGGCTCAGGCAGTCCACTTGCCTTGGCCTCTCAGAGTGCTGGGATTACAGGCTGAGCCACCGAGCCCGGCCAAGTGTGTTTATTTTAAGCCAACCAGTTTGTGATATTTTCTTGGGGCAGCCCACACTAAATATACCTTTGGTGTTCAGTGTAGGTAGCCAATGATTTTTCTGTAAATTCTGTTGAATGAATGGATGAATAAATAGAGAGATGAATGAATAAATGAATGATATAATATTGATAGACACGTGTGGGTCCTTCTCTTTGAAGATTCCAGATTACGGCTTGTTCTTAACTTTTGACCACTCTTACAATTTTGAGAAATCATTTTTCTCTGAGTTTAAGGAATGAAAATTGAGCATGATTCTGCTTCTCAGAATCATATTGTAGCCTCTTGCTGGAGGATATTCATCACAGGCTTGGAGTAAGAAATCCATATCGGGGATCTTCTTGGTTTACCTTTAAATTGACCTAATTGAGATATCTAGGGAGAAAGATAGCAACAGAGGTGAGTGAGGAAGCTACAATGCCATCACATAGTTTATTTTTTTTCTAAGTAATCATAGATTTCTCCTGTGTCCCTGAAGATTGGACTTCTCATAGAAGAACCAAAACAGCCATTTAGGTATGACTTACTCTGTGGACATGTCTGTTTAAGCCGATAAGCTTTTCCTGGGAAAACAGAAGCTCCTTATAAATGGATATCAGGATGTTTAGGAGCCTTCATCGTCCGTCTGATGAAATCCCTTCAAAGAAATAGAAATCTTTGGCATATCCCATCTCTTGGCAGCAGACAGCAGGTAGCTCAAACTGAAGAAGAAATTTCCTAGCCTCTAGAGAGGTGGAGGGAGGGCTGAGCTTGAAGATTTCAAAGTCAGTGCTCTCTTTGGGAATTTCTCAGAACAAAGGCACTGAGGCCATTCAGCAATTTTTCTTTTCTTCTTTCTGGTTTTCTCTCCTTGGCTTTTATGTTGCCTCTTTCCTTCCTTCGCAGGCTTTTCTGTTATTTTTTTCTCCTTTTATCTTCCACCTTTTTCTCTCTGCCCTTCTGACTTCACTTTCTCCACTCACTGGAATGTTCTACCAGTCTTAATTTTGAAACTTTGTGGAAATGTGGCTACTAAAAGATCACTGGAGCATATTGTTGCAAATGGTACATTGGACAAGGGCTTAGGAGGCTTGATTCTGCCATTTCCTAGGTTAGAGCAAGTCATATATAGTGTTTGGGAGTCTCAACTTCCCCTCACTAAAATGAGGATATGGTTCTAGGTGATCTACATATCCACAGTACTGCAGTTTCATCTCCCAAGACATTGTGTGACCTTCACTGCCACTGCCCTGGTTCAGACCACAATTATTTCTGGCTGGCTACTGCAAGAGTCTCAGCACTAGCCTCCTTCCCTATATCAATTTGCATTTCTCATACTTTAGTTAGTAATTGTTTCCAAAGTTATTTAATTTGGACATGTCAATTTCCTGGTTAAAACCTTTCAGTGTTTGCCATTAGGATAAAATCCAAACTTGTGAATATAGTTTTCAAGGTGTCCTTATCTTTCAAACTTCATCTCCTAAAACCCCCTCTTTGTGAGCTTCTTTGCATAACGGACTTTTTTCTGTTGCCCAAGCACCACGCTATTTCTGAGTTCATCATCACACGTGCTTTTCTTTCTGCCCAGGACACCATCTTTCCAAAACTGCTTCCAACCCCACCCTGACTCTACCTTCTTTGCCAATTCCTATTCATTCTTAGAATCTCAACCTAAATATTGCCTCCTCCTGAAAGCCTGTCTTGACTCCAAGATGGGAGAGATGACCCTTTTTGGCACTCTGTAATCTCCTATCACAAAAATATTACACAGCTACAGCATTGAATTGTCAGCATATGTGTCCTACCAAACTAAGAATTACTTGAATAATGAATTGTGTCTAACTTTTCACCACTATATCTAAAGGGCTTAGAGCAGTGCTGGGAATATAGTAAGTGTTAAATGCATAAATGAGTAAGCCAACAGATCCATCTGTGCTTAGACTAATAGCTTGTGATTCTGTATCTCCAATGGGTCAGGGTCAGGGAGGGAGTTTCAGGGACTCAGGGTGACTAGGCCCAGTCCTCCAGGGGCTGAGTATGGGCCTAGCCCTAACCTCAGCCCCCTTGCCACCCTGTAGCAGCAGCTGAGGCGACGCAGGAGACAGTGGAGTCCCTGATGCAGAAGTTCAAGGAGAGTTTCCGCGCTAACACGCCCATCGAGATCGGTCACCTGCAGTCAGCCCCACGCAGCGCATCGGCAGGGAAGCGGAAGAGGCGGAGCAAGTCTCGAGGTAGGCTCTCCTGGAACCTCTTGCCAGGAAGTCAGAGGTCTGTCCCTGGTTCCGAAGATGCCAGGGAGAACTATTCCCTCTTCTCTTGCTTTCTTGTAGTCATAGAAAATACGCTGCTCCTTCCCTGATAAATCCCCTTGGAGACAGCAGATCTGTGCTCCCTACATCCAGAGCTAACTAACCTCTCTGAGCCCAGCTGCCTCATCAGAGAATGGGAATGGATCCTGCAAATTTTACAGTGATTGAGAATAGTAGCAACAATATGTGGAAAGTGTCAAGCGCCAGGACCTGTTCATAGTAGAAGTTCTTTAAATTGTAGCTGATGTTACTCTGGAGAGTGCAAAAGAAGAACGTTCTTTTTTTTTTTAATCTAGTTTTTGTCCCTCATTTCTGGCACAGAGTTTTTCTTTTCTTTTTTTTTTGAGTTGCAGTCTCATTCCATCGCCCAGGCTGGAGTGCAGTGGCACACTCACAGCCACCCCAGTGTCTACTTGCTGGGCCCCAGCAATCCTTCCGCCTCTGCCTTCCAAGTAGCTGGAACTACAGGTGCACACTACCAGGCCCAGCTTTGATTTATTTAGAGACGAGGTCTTGCCAAGTTGCCTGGGCTGGTCTTGAACCCATGGACCCAGGCAATCCTCTCACCTTGGCCTCCCAAAGTACTGGGATTACAGGCTGAGCCACTGAGCTTGGCCAAGAAGAACATTTTTTTTTTTTTGAGTTGGAGTTTCACTTTGTTGCCCAACCTGGAGTGCAGTGACCTCTCCCGGCCTCCGCAGCCTCGACCTGCTGGGCTCCGGCGATCCTTCCGCCTCAGCCTCCTAAGTAGCTGGAATTACAGGCACGCGCTACCATGCCCGGCTAATTTTTTGATTTATTGTAGAGATGAGGTCTCACCAAGTTGCCCAGGTGGGTCTCAAACCTGCGGGCTCAGGCAATCCACTCACCTTAGCCTCCCAAGGCATGGGATTACAGGCTGAGCCACCGAACCCGGCTAAGAAGAACATACTAATGGAAGATATACTCAGGCTGGGAGCCAGGAACAAGGATCTGGGCTCACTTTTTAGTAGACTGAATCACATAATGGTTAAGAACAGAGGTATTGTACAGTCAGAATACCTCTGATTTGAATCAGATAGAATTGTATTCAATTTTGGTTTTGCTATTAGCTATGTCACCCAGGGTACTCTACTTCTCCAACTCACTTCTATTTCACAGGATTGTTACACTATCTTAGCAAAATGCTGAGCCCAGCATTCATTAAAAAGCAGATATTTTCTTTCTACTCCTTCTTCTCTTCCCTTCTTCCCTTCTCTTTTCCTACAGCATTGTCTTCTTTTTCATCATCATTACTGCCATCATTTTATTCGTCATCATCATCTTCGTTATCATCACATTCATCACTGTCTTTATCATCATCTCCATTGTTCCTATCATTCCCTGATCATCTGTGTGACTTTGTATGTGGCAGGAACCCACTTGTCATTGCCTAATTTCCAAACTTCATATTTTTTATTTATTTCAGTCTACTAAGTAGTCTCCAGCTGTCCCTTCTTGTTCCTTGCTTTTCTGTTTTCTATAACTTGGCTTGTGTCATGTCATCCCCCTTCTCCCACAGCTTCAGTGGTTAGCTAGCACCTTCAGACATGTTTAGACTATTGTTTATGACCTTTAAAGCCACACCAAACTCTAATCTCCATTGTCTTTTCTAAATCCACGTGTTCTGCCCTCTGTGTTCTTTCTCATGCCATTCTCTCTGCCTGAAATATCCTGCCTGGCCTTCAAGAATAACTGTTGTCAAATTATTGACAGTTTATTCCTAGCAGCAGACTAAATGATATATACATTTCATCTTATGTGATCCTCATGGCAACCCTATGAAGCAGGTAAAATAGTAATTCCCTTTTTTCAGACAACCCTAATAAGGCACAGAGAGCTGTAGTAACATGCCCAAGGATACTATCTAGTAAGTGGTGGGGCCAAGTAGAATCCAGCAGTCTTAGTCTCAAACCTTTTAACCTAACCACTGTGTTCTACACTATGAAATCCTACCTGTCTTTCTAGGTTTAACATGAATGGCACATTTCCATAAAGACATCACTGACTGTCACAGTCACAATTCACCCTGAATCCTTCCAGCCTTTCTTTACATGAGTTAAGCACTGGTTTTTGTGTAGTATAATTTGCTTTTGTCTGGCTCTTTGCCTAGCTAGACAGAGAGTTTTTGGAGATGGGGATTGTCCTATTGTTTGAATCATCTTTACATTCCTGTGCCTAAATCATTACCTACACATAGTAGATGCTTGCTATCTGTTGAGAGGCTGTCTAGGTCTTAATCCTGCAAAATCCTGAATCCTGTATAAAAACAAGATGTACATGTTACTTGAAATCATAAATTGAGGCAGAAGGAAATGATGAAGAAATTGTTGAAACTCAAGTGGGAAGTTCTTTTATTTTTTATTTTTATTATAAAGATGTGGGGTACAATTCAGGGTTAGGTATACAAATGTTGATTATGCAGGTACCCTTGTTGATGAGGTATGCCCTTCCCTCCTCTCACAGTTTGTTGCAGCTCTATTCACAATAGAAAAAACACGGAACCAACCATGTTGCCTATCAAAGCTGGACTGGATAGAAAAAATGTGGCACATATGCACAATGGAATATTATGCAGCCATAAAGAAGGACAAACTTATGGACTTTACAGCAACTTGGATGGATTTAGAGTGGATCATACTTAGTGATCTGTCACAGAAACAAAGAACAGAGTATCATATGTTCTCACTCATAAGCGGACCTTGAAATTGTTTAGAACCACTGTATAGTGATAAATAGCAGTTGCCTTGAAGTCAGAAAGCTCTGAGTGCAAATCCTCGTCCACTCAGTTTCGACTCACAAGGCTTTGAAAGAATCCTTATTGGCTCTCTCTGAGACTTAGTTTCCCCGACTGTAAAATGGGGATACCAATCCCTATATCAAAAGATTGCTTTGAGGATCTGATGAAATGATGAATGTAAACCACCTTGGAAAGTTCTGAAAGTTCAGATAGCATGTATCAGGAACTGAATAGATGTTATATGTTTGTTCTGGGTTAGGCATTCAGGGCCACTTGAAATTCTACTCAGCCTTTCTTATCCATCTTTATACTCTCACCATTCACAAGAATTTCCCTCATATATCCTCTCTACACCTACTCATAAACACACTTTACTCTCCAATCCTTAAAATATACTTACTACTAACCAGAATTCATTTTCGTAGCATAATATCCTAAACATTTTTAATATCACCAAATTTTTCAAAAAAATGTTTGTTTGTGTACCATAATTTTCCTAACCAAGCTCCTACTGTCAGGCATTTGAGATGCTTCTAATATTTCATCATTGTAAACAATAGCACATATAAGGGTTTTTTGAATAAAACTTGACCTTTATTTTAAAATTTATTTCTCTCTCTTAGAGCAGAATTTCAGAGTGAGATTATTAATGAAAATCTGTTTCAAGTTATTTTAATTTACAAGTTAGATGAGGTGTCAGGTATCTATGCATAAGGAAATTCATTATCTTATCAATTCAGTATCTTATCAATGTGTATTGAAGATGTCCTCCCTTTCTTTGCTGCCATTATAACCATGGTCATTTCTTATCATCTCATTTCAACTGTACCTTCCTTGTTATTTAGTCTCCCCAAAGCAACCAAAGTAATCTTTTAGAAAGGTAAATCAAGCAAAGTTGTTCTCCTGCTTAAACTCCTTTGGTGGCTTCTTGTTATTCTTAGAATACAGTCTACTCTGCACCTTGGCTTGTCGATGTGGATCTGGCTCCTGCCCTCTTTCCTAATATCATTTGCTCTGTTTCCTTGTGCTCCAGTCAAACTGGCTTCCTTCATGTTTCTCCAACACAGCAAACGAATTCAACAAAAACTTTCCTCTTTAGTGTCTAAGAACTTGCTCTTCCTTCTCCTTGCCATGACTTTCCTTCCCCCAGATGCTCTCCTGGCTGACCCCTTCTCACCTTTCAGCTGTCATCTCAAATGTCAACTTCTCAGAACTATCTTCCATGAATACCCAATCCAAGGGTTTGCTCCTTTTGGTCTCCGACCTACTACTATCGGCTACATCAACCCCCTCCCTTTTTTTTCTTTTTACTTATTTCATAGTAATAGTTTAGTCTAAAATTTGTGTTTTTTGCATGTTTACTACCCTCTTCTTTAAAATATAAACTTTATATTTATAAACCTAATACAATAAATTGCTTAATAAATATTTGTTGAGTAATGAGTATTTTAACATCAAAGATCACTGGAAAGTGGCTTAGTTTTATACCTTTCAATTGCTTATTTTAGAGGAATCTATGATAAACCAAAGCCTCTTGGTACTGACCTCCGGAAAATCCTATTTCCCTCATAGACAAGCTCACTGAACTGACAAGAAGCATATGAAATGTGCTCAAGTCGATGCTATTAAAGTAATTTCTAAAACAACTTAATCACACTGGGCTTGTGGTTTTGCTGCTGCCCTTGGTAAGTTTTTGTGGGCGAGATGTAAGGATAGTATATGTCAGTCCTACACTTCCAAACTTGTCTGCCACAGCCCATCAAAATTTTTTTGGACAAAGGAACTCCAGATTCAAAAAGAAAAAAAAATTTTTTTTGAAATTTTGCACACTTCCTATTCATCTTGAAGATTCCTGAGTAGATGTTTGGTTTTTTTTTTTAGTTGGAGTCTCACTCTGTTGCCCAGACTGGAGTGCAATGGCCGCACCCGGCCACTGCAACCTCGACCTGCTGGACTCCGGCATTCCTTCCGCCTCAGCCTTCCAAGTAGCTGGAACTACAGGCACGCGCTACCACGCCCGGCTAATTTTTTGATTTATTGTAGAGATGAGGTCTCGCCAAGTTGCCCAGGCGGGTCTCGAACCCGCAGCCTCAGGCAATCCACTCACCTCAGCCTCCCAAAGCGCAGGATTACAGGCTAAGCCACCGAACCCGGCTCCTGAGTAGATCTTAGTCTATTAAAGACACTGAGAAGTCCTGCAGTACATTAAGCTGTACTGCTTTGTTTAACTCAATTTCTTGATATTTTCTTGACCACAGACTCTATTTTTCCTCCTGGAACATTTATTAACATCTTGTGGAACAGAAGCATCTATAGAAACACAATTTGGGAAATACTCCATTAGCCTCTGTTGACCATCAAAGTCCCAAATATGATAGTCAGAATCCTCTTTCACTGTCTCTGCCCTTCTGCCTGCCACTGAGGTGGCTGTGGGCCGTCTGGCCCAGAGTGGAAGCACCTGGCTTCTCTCTGCTTCATTAGGCCTCTCACCCAGTCCATGGTGCCCAGTGGTTTCCTGCAGATGGAATGGGTATCCGAGAACTGGTGCCATGGAAATGAGTACATGGTTAAAAGCAGAGCCAGTGTTTTTGTAGCTGTGGCTTCCTCCTGAGAGGCCTGGTGGATGCTGAGTGCATCATCCTTAACCACACAGAGGAAGGCTAGTGGAGGATTTAATTGCTTCCTTCATGTTTGTGACAGGGTTTTATGAGACAGCTGTTAAAGAACCCCTCCTCAACATCCCATGGGCAGTATAAAGGAGATGTTGGCATTCAAATAAAGCAGGGGAGGAATTCTTTGGATGCAAGCGAGAGTTTCCTGAGGCTTATTTGGTGTAGGTAGTGGTTTTTAAAAGCAGGATTTTAAGTTTGAAATTAAACTCCACCATTGGCTAACCGAATAAGCTTAAGCAAAGGAACAAGAGTTGTATATAGTCTGTTCCCTCTTCTTAAAATAATGCTAATAATACCAATATATGTGGGTTGTGAATTAATACTAGAGAGATGCTTAACTCAGTGCCTGGCATGTGGTCAACCCTCACTAAAGAGTAGATAGTATTTTTATTTTTATTTTTATTTTTTGAGTTGGAGTCTCACTCTGTTGCCCAGACTGGAGTGCAGTGGCACACTCATAGCCACCCCAGTGTCGACCTGCTGGGCTCTGATGCTCCTTCCGCCTCAGCCTTCCAAGCAGCCGGAGCTACAAGTGCGCGCTACCACGCCTGTCTATTTTTTATTTTTATTTTTTATTTTTTTTGAGTTGGAGTCTCACTCTGTCACCCAGACTAGAGTGCAATGGCTGCTCCCAGCCACTGCAGCCTCGACCTGCTGGGCTCCGGTGATCCTTCCGCCTCAGCCTTTCAAGTAGCTGGAACTATAGGCGCGCGCTACCATGCGCGGCTAATTTTTTTGATTTATTGTAGAGATGAGGTCTCACCAAGTTGCCCAGGCGGGTCTCGAACCTGCGGGCTCAGGAAATCCACTCACCTCAGCCTCCCAAGGCACGGGATTACAGGCTGAGCCACTGAGCCCAGCTTATTTTTATTTCTATTGTAAAGACGATGTCTCACCAAATTGCCCGGCTGGTCTTGAACCCGCGGACTCAGGCAATCTACTTGCCTCAACCTCCCAAAATGTTGGGATTACAGGCTGAGCCACCAAGGCCGGCCAGCTAGTATTATCACTGTCATCAGGGTCCTGCCCATTTGACCTCCAGAGCCTCACAAATTCATCTTCTCTTCACTGAGCCATTGCCTCTGGCTTGGTTGAGATTTCATTATCCTTCATCTGAGTTCCTCTTGCAGCTTTTGCATCCAGCCTTGTCACCCATGAATCCATGCTCTACCCTAGCAGCTGGAGTGATCTTTTGAAAACACACCAAATCTGGCCATATCACTTCCCTGGATAGAACATATTCATGATATTTTGTCACTTGCATTGGAGTCATTTCGAACTTTTGGAGTGAAATCGTCTTAAAGGTATATGAGAGTGAACACACCCCAGCAGGTCTGCAGTTGTGCTTGAAAAACATGTCATGAGGCCCAAATTCCAAGTTCCATCTTCTAAAAAAAAATAAATGCCATTCTATTTCATAATATACGTGTGTCTGTTTTAGTTTAAGTTATATTATTTGTCAGTTGATTAATTTAACATTTACTCAAGTCTTCAGATATGACTGATGTCCCAGGAAGAAGAAACATGATGAAGGTTACAAGTAGATCATAATAGTACCATCTTCAAAGGGTTTCCATAGGGTGGAATAAGATAACGCCAGGGAAGCTCTTAGCACAGAGCCAGGCACAGGTGCACACAGAACATAAGTGCTCTATTATTTTATTTTTTATAATTATTCTTATTATTACTTTTATTATCACTCTTTTGAAAATCAGGATTGTTACACTTACCCAGTTATATTCAGTTTTAGAAGCAAGAACCTATAGGATAAAGGGCATACTGTTTAGTAAGATTAAAAATTTGTTACTACACAAGGCTCCTTTCTAGCCTGGACCCTTCCATACCTCTGGCTACCTCTGAGTGCTGAGGACTGTATTATCCAATTGCCAGCACATGGGCCATATCTCTCTTCTCCCATCATCCCTTGCTTTCTAAGTCTGAGTACCGATCGTGCTCTGCCTAGAAAGCGCTCTCCTCTCTCCTTCTCTTGCTAGGCAGTCAATAGTGACTCATCTTTACAAACCAGCCTCAGAGTCTTCTCTGTGAAGCACTTCCTTAGCCCTACCCCAGCAGAATGAGCCACTCTTTTCTCTGGACACTCCCAGTCCCAGAGCTATGCCTTATCACAGCCCTTATCGCAGTTCATTGTAAATACAGGTGGACACACCTGTCACCTTCACCTCTCATAGTCTCGTGATAGAAAGGACAGTGATTTATGCCTCCCTGTAGCCCAAATGCTTAACAAAAAACTGGCATAGGATAGTAATTGTCTGTCTGGGAAATTTATAAGTGGATGAATAGATAGATGGTGGATGGTTGGATAAAAGAAGGTAGTTGGGAGCTCACAGAATACAAAGGGCCATTAACCCTTTGGTAATGCAGTGCAACCTACTATCAGTTGAGCATTTGGTGTGTTCTAGGCACTATGCTCTTTAGATGTATTATCTCATTTAAAAGCTCCCAATAACCCCATAAAGTAAGTACTATAATTATCCCCATTTAACAAATGAGGAAACTCAAGCTTACACAGTTTAAATGACTTTCCCAAGTTTACTCAACTAGTTGATAGTGGAGCTGTGAATTCAGAGACCAGATCATCTGAATTAAAAACCCAGATTTAAATTTTCAGATGACTTAAATTCTACTTATAATTATCCTAAGATCTTTGAGTTGTGAAATTATACCTAATTGTACCTATTGTCTAATACCTAGAAGGAAGTGAGTGTAGCTTCTCTCGCATTAGCAATGTTTCTGTGTCATCAGTGCTGTTGTGAGGGTGTTCAGGAAGCAGAGGTTCAAGAAGGTGAGACATCTCCCTCTCTGAGCTGATCAACAGTCAAGGCTGCCTCCTTCAGTGTCTACCTGTCCCCAAAGAGCCAAGGGAGCCCATAGTTCTATGTCACTGGACAGTGCTCTGTGCATTTTATAAGGCACACTCAACTTTTTGGGTATGTCACACATATAGAGGTTGTGCCACCCAGCTCTCTGTTCACCAGCACTTCATCATTTCTTGAAAGATACAAGGGATTAGACATCACATTGGATACATGAAGGTGGTGTGGGCTGGCTTGGGGTGTTTATTAAACTGGGAGAATAATTAAAGAAGGCTTCACAGAGAAGATAATTCTTTTTTTTTTTTTTTTCCGAGTTGTAGTCTGTTGCCCAGGCTGGAGTGCAGTGGCACACTCACGGCCACCCCAGCATTGAACTGCTGGACTTTAGCAATGTTTCCACCACAATCTTCCAAGTAGCAGGAACTACAGGTGTGCATGCCCGGCTAATTTTTGATTTATTGTAGAGACGAAGTCTCGCCAGGTTGCCCAGGCTGGTCTCAAACCCGTGGGCTCAGGCAATTCACTTGCTTCGGCCTCCCAAAGTACTGGGATTACACACTGAGTCACTGAGCCCAGCCAGATAATCCTTAAATAATGCATTGTTTTAGCCATGAAGAGAGGTTGGGAAAATATTGCTGGTAGAAGAAAGAAAATAGGCAAAGGCACTGGGGAGAGGAAGAAATTATCCAGGGCAAAATGGGAATATCGGTGGGGGGGAATGTGAACCAGGCAGATGCTGGTGAGGGAAATCACCAAATCTTCTATGAGGATCAGACCCTAGGTTTTGTTCCCATGTTTTCTAGCTGCATCTCCACACTGGGGAGAAGAGGGAAATTCTGGTGTCTTTATCCTTCCTGGTAGATAAACTCCAATGTGCTCTTTTACTGTGAGACAACCCCTGGAATGCAGGCTTATAATATATCTTTTTATTTTTATTGGTAACTGGCTATGAATTACTAACTTAGTTGGAAGAAACTGGTCAGAAACATCAACAACTTTAAAATAGTTGTTATAATGGATTGTTGCTCTGCTGAAATATGGAACAGGCAGCCCCAAGACCAATCTTTGTCTGGTCCCCATCTGTGTTCCTGTGACCCCTTTTGCCCCTTTGTAGCCATCTCTTCCTACCAAGGACTTTTGGATGGAATTTACTGCCCCTTTTGCTAAAGGAAGTTTTGACACTGCAGATGAAACTTAAGTCATGAGGTAGGGGTTAGAAGCAGGACTAGATAGAATCCAGATACCTGGAGACTAGCCCCAAGTCTATGATGAAATAACTTGGCTGGGCACAGTGGCTCAAGCCTGTAATCCCAGCACTTTGGGATTGGAGACCAGCCTGGGCAACTTGGTGAGACCTCCTCACAATATATCAAAAAATTAAGCCGGGCTCGGTGGCTCAGCCTGTAATCCCGCGCCTTGGGAGGCTGAGGTGAGTGGATTGCCTGAGCCTGCGGGTTCGAGACCCGCCTGGGCAACTTGGCGAGACCTCATCTCTACAATAAATCAAAAAAATCAGCCGGGCATGGTAGCGTGTGCCTGTAATTCCAGCTACTCGGAAGGCTGAGGCGGAAGGATCGTCGGAGCCCAGCAGGTCGAGGCTGCGGTGTCTGGGAGCGGCCGCTGCACTCCAGTATGGGTGACAGAGTGAGACTCCAACTCAAAAAAAAAAAAAAATTAGCTGGGTGAGGTAGCACGTGCCTGTAGTTCTGGCTACTTGGAAGGCTGAGGTGGAAGGATCAACTGAGCCCAGCAGACTGAAGCTGCGGTGGCCGTGAGTGTGCCACTGCACTCCAGCCTGGGCGATAGAGTGACTCTGACTCAAAAAAAAAAAAAAAAGAAGAAGAAATAACTCCTTCTGTCTGCACCTCTGTGCCATTTCTCTATCAATGGCTTTTGTCTCCTCTTTCTATTGCCAGTACCCAAAGTTTACTCTTCAAAATAAAACCTTGCAGCCATTTTCTCTACGAAGACTTTTCGATTTTTTTTTCCCAAATGAAAGTCATGAATACTTCCTCCAAGTTTTAATAACTTCTTTGCTGTCTTCCCTGAGGTATTTGTCGCTTATATACTTTTCATTCAAGTACGTTATGGCCACTTATTTTCTTCACCTGTAATTAATCTCTTCAAGTACAGCAACTGTGTCCAGGCCATGCCTGTGTGCCCACTGGCTAAACTACTTCTCAACAGATAGCAGATGCTCAATTAATGTTTGATGAATTAATTGATGGTTCATTAAACTGACTACGTGATCTTGTATAAGACCTTCACTCACCAGGCCTCAGAGTCCCTATCTAAAAAGCTGTGTGGCTTTGCGTCAGCATGCTCAGGTTCTGGAGTCAGACAGATGCGGAGTCATATCCCCGCTCTGCCACTGATTTGCTCAACTTTGGGAAGTGACTTATGCACTCAATCTCCATTACTTAATCTACCAATGGTACAGTCATCCACTTCACTGGGAGGCTGGGAGGATTAAAGTTAATGTATGTAAAGTGCTCAGCAGGCTGTACTGAACATGTAAGTACCTAATAAATCTTTGTTGTTGTTAATTTGAAAAGCAAAGGTGATGGGCTAGATAATTTTCACAGGTCGCATCCAACTTAAACACTCTTTAATGATACGTATGATTGGCAAGCATGGTTGTCCAGTGAAGCATCCAGAATTTGGAGTCAAGAACCCCTGGTGTGAACCCCAACCTAAGTGCAATGAGTCCTCAGGGAAACTGTATAATATCCTCAGGATGCCAGCCCCAGCACCTGGAATGTGATTATATTTGCCGTTCTTTTTTTGTCCATGGCTGTTATGAGAATGGGCTAGAATACTTATGGAAATGTTCTTTTAAATCATGCTATAGATTAGTTGCATCCTAAAATCAGAGCCCTGGTACATTCACAGACAAGTAATGATGTGCATCTTTGACTGGGGAGCTTTTTCTCTAGATCTCTGGCTTTCTGTCTCTTGACCACAGGCCCTTCTTAAGAGGTGCAGCCAGGAACGGTACCACTACCAACTCAGTGACCCCCAGGTTGTGTTGTACTGAGGCTTAGGAGAGCTAATCTGCAGTCAGAGCACACAGCTGCCTCCATAAATCTTCCCTGATGTGTCTTTTAGAGACATTTGTGTTCCTGAAAGTGTATGTCTCCTCCAGGCGGTTTTCCTCGTCCGTCTGAAATATGTCAGGGGGTTCTCAGTCAATTCTTTCTGGCCTGGAGGATGGAGAGGCAGCTGCAAGCAGAGTTAGCAGATGACTCTGGACCAGGTCCTGGTGGGGCCTGGGGACACAATTCTAGGATATTTCTTTCATCAGAGTGGTACAATACTATGTTAGTTAGCATTGTTGCATAACAAAATACCCTGAAACTTAGTGAATTAAAACAGCACTCATGTATTTAGTACTTAATTCAAGTCAAACATATGGGCGTGGCTCAGCCAGATGGTTGTGGTCTGGGTGAGGCAGGCTCGGCTGACCATGGTCATGTACCTATGGTCAGCCAGCTATGCCACACTGGTTCCCATGCTGGAGGACTCCACAAACATCAAAAGTAAGAGCTGCAAGGCCTTTTGAGGACTGAGCTCATAAGTACACATCATGTCTTCTGCTTCATTATGGTGGTCATAGCAAGTCTCTTTGTCAGAAATAGAAGTGATTTCAAGGTTGTCTGATTCAACCTGCTTGTAGATGTGGAAAATGATGGCAATGGAGACTCATCAGTGTCAAATAGAGAAACGAGAAATGTCACACACAGACCCGGGAATGACATTCAGGTCCTCTAATTTGTAAAATCATCCTCTTTTTATGCATTTGAACAAATAAAATCATGTAGGCCATATTACCTACACTAAGACTGGCTACTGGGAAATTTTAACCAAATACATAGTTAGAAATTGACAGCTGCTGCTCTTTTCTAATTCAACTGTAATCAAATGGGTAAATCACTTAGAAGATTATGAAGAGAAGCTTTGCGTTTTTCCATGCTTAAGATAGACATGGTTAAACATACTGAGGCCCTGAAGTAGACTGCTGGAGCCATCAGCAGGAGTTTTCAAGCTGTGCTCCAAATAGGCACTAAGGGAAATGGGGAGGGGCTGTGGCTGAGTAGGTAGTGCTCTTTAATCAAGCTCCTGTTCTACATTTATATGTTGGGCTTCAGTATTTTGAGGAAATATTCCAGTTCTAAAATATGTATATATATTTAGTGCTGATATTACAAAAGCCCCCACGCCTAGATAGAAAGAAAGCAGGCAAGGAGTGCAGTCAAATTTGAGCAGCATGGCAGATAAAGCTGACTGGGCCTTCTTCCTGTTCCGTACACACACACACACACACACACACACACACACACACACACACAGAATATAAATGCTGGAACAAAGTGTAACTTTTAAAAAATGCAAGTTTAATAAGAAAATGACTGACAGAGATGGGAAACTATGGGGGAGAGGGGAAGGGAGATGGGATTAATGGTAGTCAATATCTGTCTGGGGACGGGAAGACACCTCTTGTCAACAAGGGTGCCTGAACGAAGCATAGTTGTATACCTAATCCTTGACTGTACCCCACAATATCATAATAAAAATACTGATTATAAAAAAAAAAGCAAGTTTATCTTAAAAATAGAAAGGAAAACCCTCAGATACAAATAATGCAGATATAAGGTGTCAGAAATGCAAAGCTAGTCTATGAATTCAGGAGCTGGTGACATGGTGACTTCAGGTAAGAGTGATAGAATAGCCCGGGCCTGGTGACTCAAGCCTATAATCCCAGCACTGGTAGATGAGAGAATTGACTGAACCCACGGATTCAAAAACAGTCTGGGCAACATGGTGAGACCTCATCTCTACAATAAATAAAAAAATTAGCTGGACATGGTAGCACATGCCTATAGTTCTGGCTACTTGTAAGGCTGAGGTAGAAGGATCACCTGAGCCCAGCAGGTCAAGGCTGGGGTGGCTATGAGCATGCCTCTGCACTCCAGTCTAGACAACTGAGTGGGACTCCAACTCAAAAAAAAAAAAAGTGAGCCGAGCTTGGTGGCTCAGCCTGTAATCCCGTGCTTTGGGAGGCTGAGGTGAGTGGATTGCCTGAGCCCGCGGGCTCGAGACCCACCTGGACAACTTGGTGAGACCTCATCTCTACAATAAATAAAAAAATTAGCCGGGTGTGGTAGCACGCACCTGTAGTTCCAGCTACTTGGAAGGCTGAGGCGGAAGGATTGCTGGAGCCCACCAGGTTGAGGCTGCGGTGGCCGGGAATGTGCCACTGCACTCCAGTCTGGGCGACAGAGTGAGACTCCAACTCGAAAAAAAAAACACAAAACAAACAAACAAACAAAAAGAGTGATAGAGTAGATAGGTTAGAGGAGGGAAATATCAGGATTATAGGAAGCTATAAGAAAATTCAGAAACCTGTGGAAACTCTTACAAGGTCTGAGTCAATTTCAGGGCTACTAGAAGACTTAAAAAAAAAAAAAAACTGTTAAAATAACCCTCACACAACATGCCTGCTGCAGCCTCAGGATATTTATGGTTGAGCGATGCCCACCAGATAGGGCACAGTTGGGGAATCCCCTTGGGTATGTGCACAAATAACCAAGGTGACTTGCTTTAACCTTTATCTTCATTATAAACTTATTAGCATACTAAATGACACACCTTCCAACACCATTACAGTTCTGACCCTGCCTATTTATAGTGTTTGGGTGGCACTACAATTCCAGGAATTACCCACCTACCTCTTAGAAAAATCCAGCCCTAAGCCAGGTTTGGTGGCTCAGCCTGTAATCCCAGTGCTTTGGGAGGCCGAGGTGAGTGGCTTGCCTGAGCCCGTGGGCTCGAGACCCGCCTGGGCAACTTGACGAGACCTCATCTCTACAATAAATCAAAAAATTAGCCAGGCGTGGTAGCGCGTGCCTGTAGTTCCTGCTACTTGGAAGGCTGAGGCGGAAGGATCGCCAGAGCCCAGCAGGTCGAGGCTGCGGTGGCTGGGAGCGGCCACTGCAC
>CAUYQG010097564.1:0-52177 GCA_963574415.1 Tarsius wallacei
ATCCATTAGAACTTTTTGTATAGTTTATTTTTTAATTGATTTACATTACCATATTTTGTGTTGTCTACTATGCTTTTCTTCCCATTTGGTTTTATTTTATTTTATTTTATTTTTGAGTTGGAGTCTCACTCTGTCACCCAGGCTGGAGTGCAGTGGCCGCTCCTGGCCACCGCAGCCTCGACCTGCTCGGCTCCGGTGATCCTTCCGCCTCAGCCTTCCAAGTAGCTGGAATTACAGGCGCGCGTCACCACGCCCAGCTAATTTTTTGATTTATTGTAGAGATGAGGTCTCGCTTGCCCAGGCGGGTCTCGAACCCGCGGGCTCAGGCAATCCACTCACCTCAGCCTCCCAAGGCACGGGATTACAGGCTGAGCCACCGAGCCCGGCTAAATTTGTACTTCTAATTTAAATTATTTTCTTGTGTTTTTAAAAATTGTTTTAAATATATTCAAACATGGTAATTTAGGTAAAAGACATATCATGACTACAAAATAAAATTATATGAAACCATAAGGAAGAATGATGTAGATTATTCAGTGATAAAAAACACATTCATGATATGTTGAAATAAAGCTTTGTTATTATTCAGGGAGGAAGAGAAAAAGCAACCAAGACTTTCTATAAAAACATTTTTTTGAAATTTTAAAAATAACTGAGTGCATGTGATAATCCTTAAATTTCAATAGTATACATTGGATACATTAAGCATTAATAATTAAACTCAAATATTGTCTGTTGTGGAAAGCAAAATGAAACAAAGCAAAATAATTCTATGTAATGCAATGATGCAAGCAAATGATAATAACTAGTTTGCTTAAAGCAATGATGTAGAAAGTGGTTATTTTTTTTTTTATTGCTAGTTTCTTTTTTTTTTGACTTTAAAATTGAACAGCTTTCATCAGTTATTCTCCTGGCCTCTTCTCCTAGTTACCTGCTTTATCCTGGAATTTTCATTCATTCCTTTTCAAAATTGGTAACTTTCTCATTGTTAATCTCAAATTTTTTTGAACCTTTGATAAATTGAGACCAAAAAATGTCATTTAATAGATTCTGTCTTAAAAATGTTACTTTACCTTAAATCGGGCTATCTTCTTTACAAAGCCACCATCAGTATGTGGTCTATGGTAGGGGTTTTTGAGGTGTGGTCTGGGGACCCCTGGAGTTCCTGGAGTCACTCTCGTTATAATGGCCCAGATGTTAAAATTTTTTCATATGTATACCAAGACCTTTTCTGAATTTTTTCTTTTGTACTGTGCAGCAATTTACATTGATGGGGCAGAAGCAATGCTGTATAAAACGACTCGTGTCTTGGCATAAATCATGGCATAGGCCTCAAACTGTACTGTAGTCATTGTGTGTTCTTCATCATCCCACACTAACAAAAATAAAATGCCAGTTTTATTTAAGAATGCTCTTGATGAATTGTGAAAATGCATTAGTTTGATTAAATCTTGACTTTTGAGTCAATGTTCTGCGGGGTAACATGGACAGAAGCATACAACACTTCTGGTGCGCATTGAAGTATGATGTCTGTCTTAAAAATCACTTAGGCAATTGTTTTTAGTTGTGAGCTGAACTGCTTCCTTCATGGATTGGAATTTTTTGAAAAGGAAAAATAAAAAATGAAAACACACATTATAGTTACTCAGACTTGAATATTGGGCAGACATTTTATTAAAACATGAATGAAATGAGCTTGTCACTTCAAGTAGACAACTGAGAATGTATTGCCAATGATAACAATGTAAGCTTTGTATCAGCCAACGTGAACCTGACATCTATCCACACATAAAGCTTTTTCTGATGTTGCCAGTGGCAGTATTAATAAAAGTTATATATTGATATCACTTAGTGAAATGTGTTAACATTGAAAAGATTTGTATAGCTCACTGAACAAATACTTCTCAAATGGCCAATGCATGGTGTTACAATATTGTGTTGAATATAAGATCATTTAAAGCTGCAAGATGAGTTGGGCTCGGTGGCTCAGCCTGTAATCCCAGCACTTTGGGATTCTGAGGTGAGTGGATTGTCTGAGCCCATGGGTCCAAAACCAGCCCAGGCAACATGGCAAGACCTTGTTTCTACAATAAATAATAAAATAAAAAATTAGCCAAACATGTTAGGGTGCACCGGTAGTTCCAGCTACTTGGAAAGCTGAGGTGGAAGGACCACCGGAGCCCAGCAGGTCGACAGCGGGGTGGCCGAGAGCGTGCCACTGCCCTCCAGCCTGGGCAACGGAGTGAGACTCCAAATCACAAAAAAAAAAAAAAGTATGATGGACCAGTAGATTTTAACAAACTAGAGTATAAAAAGTTCATTAATCTGATTCCTCATTCTATGTTATATCTAAGCTTTAGAAAACTACCAGTTGTTGATATATAGTATAAAAAATATTTCTTTTCTAAAAAGGCAACACAATTCCATTCTTTTCCAACTATATATCTGTGTGAACATTTTTCTCCCTTCATATACGTGTGTGTCAACCCAAATAACATACTGAACATTTAATACAGAAGCAGATATAAGAAGTTGTGTTTTGTTCAACCAGATAATAGTCATGCCAAATGAAAACAATGCACCTTTTCTCATCATCCTTTTTTTTGTAAAATGTGATTGTTTTGCCTAAAATATGTTGAAAAAATAAGTTTATTATTTTAAAATAAATACCTAATACAAAACATTTTTAATTTTAGTTTTAAAACAGTAAGAGTCAATAGGTGTGGTCCACATTGATAACCATATAAGAGTGTAACTTCACGTTTATAAATTTCCGTCTTAAGAAAAAACAGTTTGAGTACCAAGACAGGGAACTATTGCACTTCTATTCACTAACAATTCAAAAGGGAAATTAAGAAAAAAATTGCACTTATGATAACATCAAAAACAATAAAATACTTAAATATTAACCACAAAGCAAAATGCTTATACAATGAAAACTACAAAATATTTCTAGAAGAAATGTAGGAAAACATAAATAAATGGAAAGACATTCCACATTCACATATTGAAAAACTTAGACCAGATTGACTAAGTTTGAATTTGTGAAATAAGTTATCATTTTCTTGGGAAACTTAGAGATCTCTTAACAACAACAACAACAACAGTACTGATAAAGGCTGAACTCCCTCTATAAATATTAATTGGGTGTCTTCCATGTGTCACATGTTCTATAAACTCTCAATGTTATAGTAACGAAGAGGACAAAGAACCCATCCTTAAAGATTGTATATTCTCATATGTAAATTCCATAGTTAAATAGAATGAGGTTTTTAAAAATAATAAAGGTTATATTTACTGAAAATATAACTGATTAAAGGCTAGTGACACAGGGAAAATGAAAATAAATGGGGGAAGGGAGACTGGAATATAGAGTCAAAATAAGTCCCACAGTAAGGACACTATTATAAGTATTTATTACAACATACTAAAGACTCATTGCCATGCTAGGAAACTTACCATCAGGCCACTACCACTCCATAAACAACTCCCCTTAAGCTCATAATACTCTCAAATTATATTCACAAAAAAAAAGAAATAAAAATAAAGCTGAACTACCATTTGAAACTGTTGTAGGTTCACTCTAAAATTCTAGTATTCAGAAATATCTAGAGTTAAAAAAATTTCTCCTATAGGCTGGATTACAGCAGTTTTAAATTTTATGTTGTTCAGTATCCACTTCAAGATATACCTAAGGGACACATACTGATGATATTGTGTAAGTCTATAAGAGCATAAACATTGATAAATCATTTTATATGTCTGTAGAGAGTTCAGAGTATGATGATGAAGAAAAAAGTGAACACAAAATTTGTAACAATATCTTAAATATTATGAGAGAAGTGTACAGGAGGTTACTATTATGGAGACCATTAATATTATAGATAGGATTTTCCAAATTATTATAATGATAAGCAGAAGTAGTAGAGGAAATAAATATTTAGTATTGGGTAAGATATAGGTTTGACCAATCAGAATGGACCCTATGGACCATGACGTTACAAGTATCTTGAAGCAAATCTGACATGTTTCAGTACTGATTATCAGCCATGAGCTACCATACTCATATTTTGCCAGAAAGAATGAGCCCAACCATATAATTCCAATAACTTGTATATGTGTAACTAGAAGAAATGTTATGCCCAAAGAAGATGATGGGCAAATATGTATCACCTGTGAAAGGCAGGTATAAATTGGTGATGTTTACCTCACCACATAGCACTATCATCAATGTTATGTGCAGCAGAGGAAACCACTGAATTTAAATTCCCAGGTGAGAAATCATAATTTATTGTCAAAACATACTGGTTCATAATTTTCACCTCTTCTTTATGTGTTACTAGTTGTCCAGAGTTAATGTGTTATCAATCACAATAAGTATCAAACTTAGTAATGCTTTCAACAGTATGTAATAGTTTCAATAAATGCTGTGATCTCATTGTGTTTATAATTTGAAACATTTTTCAAAGATTTTGGAGGGAAAAAATGGAATAATTTCAGCTGTAATTCAATCATCTAAACACAAGCATTTTAAATATCTAATCACTAATACCTCATCAAATTTATCTTTCATCCTCTCTCTCCTAGAAACATTGCTGGTTTGTTTGCTTGCTTGCTTTCCTTTACAACAAAGTGGGTTTTAACTACCAGAGCTTGAATTCATAGCTTAACTCCACAGCTATTGGCTGTGAAAGGGCATCAAAAATTAGAAATTTATGCTATTAAAAAAAAGTAAGGTTTTCAGGATGTGCATGACTCGTGGCATATGTCAAACAAATAGTCGCTGAAATTATAGGAAAGATTATTTGAAATGTCTTTTTGTAGAATAGGGCTCACCAAAACTGTTTGCATTTGTTAACATTTAGTGTTTCTTAGGCTTAATTTATTTCTGCAGCACAAACAATTGTTATAAGGAAGGGGGGAGTCCCTTGGAGGTTACCTCTAGAAGGCTTGTCGTAAATGCAAAAAAAAAAAAATAACTCCCTTACCTTAAGAGAGCTTGTGAAGATTAATGAGTTGTTTCTTTGGGTTCAAGTTTTCCACATGCACTGGGTCCACTATAGTGATATAATTAATTTCACAACACCAGGGTTTTGTCATCCAACATTTCCGTACCGTGCAGCTTTGATAAGTATTCTTTAATTAAACCTCAAAATTTGCCACTGTTGTTACATAGTACAGCTGGAACACAGATATACCTCTGTGGACCACAAAGATTTTAATATGCAGCTGGGGAAGCTTAATAATAGAATGTTTACAAGAAAGCCTTCTGGGTTGGTGTCTATACTTCTTAAAACTTTTAATAAATACTTATACCTAAAAAAGTAATATCGGGAGACATAATGAGCTCATGTTTCTGGTTATATCTTACAAAGGGCAATAAGGTATGCACTTGGGCCAAGGAAGGGGAAAGAACCTTCCTTTGTGATTCTCCTCAGCTCCCAGCTGTAGAATTGGCAAACTTCTGGAAAATTACTTTCTTGTGAATACTGTTGAGAATAATCATTTTTACAGGGACATGAATACGAAGAAACAGATATGATAGTTTTGCTTTAATCTGAAGCTCATTGTTCCAGCTCTATAAAGTAGGAAGTGTTTATTCTGTATCTGGTTTGAACTGTCTCAGGGGATGTTTCAATCGTTGTTTAGTAACAGAGTAATATGCACATTCATCTAAAGGTTCCAAGTAATGAGTGTGGTTTGTCTTGCTCTTGGATTCCCGATTTTGTTCAAATGCCTAGTAGTGACTTGATAAAAAAAATCAGGGCAAAAGAATACAATACAATGCACAGGCTAAGCACACCAGTTGCTGTTCCCATCACTTGTTTGTTATGTAATTTTTTTTTTTTTTGAGTTGGAGTCTCACTCTGTCGCCCAGACTGGAGTGCAGTGGCACGCTCCTGGCCACCACACACTGCAGCCTCGACCTGCTGGGCTCCAGGATCCTTCCGCCTCAGCCTTCCAAGCAGCTGGAACTACAGGTGCGCACTACCACGCCCAGCTAATTTTTGATTTACTATAGAGATGAGGTTTCGCCAAGTTGCCCAGGTGGGTCTCGAAGCCGTGGGCTCAGGCAAGCCACTCACCTCAGCCTTCCAAAGTGCGGGATTACAGGCTGAGCCACCGAGCCCAGCTATGTTATGTAATCTTACATAAACTACTAAAAATCTCTTGTCCTCAGATTCCTTATCTTTATAATTGGAATACTTGTCAAATTTATCTCACAGCATTGTTATGAAGATTAAAAGACATACCACGTATTTAGTAATGTAGGAGGCACATGGTAAGCATTCTAGTAATGATGGTGATTAAAAGTTAAATGGTAACTAATGACCAGCGTGGTTATTGAGAGTAGAACTAAGGTGAGCACCAGAAAAATTATTTTAGCAATCAAATGTGATAAACACATGGAAAAATTAAAAGTAAAATATTGTATTTACTCCCAGGTACTCTGGAGAATCACAGAATGAAAGGTAGCTTTTTCTGTCCTAACATGCCTCTGTTCCCTTGCCTCAAAGCGCTGCTGCGATGTGGATTTAGTGAATTCTAGGCCTTGAGGAGAAATTATGCTGAAAGAGAAAAGTTAGAGATATGCAGCTGGTTATGTGTAAGGTGGGAGGGGTGAATTGTCATTAATGACCAAAAATAACAGAGTATAAATTTGGATTTCTCTGAGAGCTCAGGGAGAGCATTAAATTTCTGCAGGACTCTGAAGTAGTAGGGATCTATGGTGCCATCTCTGGGTGCTGACAGCTAGATACTGGATCTTCTATCCAAGACAAAAATACTTAACGTCTAAACTTAAGATGTGCATAGCAGAACTACTGTCTGCAGTAGTCATGAAGATTTGAACATGGAGCATGGCCATGTGACCATTGTGAAATAAAGACATGTTTGTCATCTTTAAAAAAACCTACTCTCTTAATAAGTTGCTCACTTCTGTGACGATGACATTAATCCATTCACTAGGGCTCCATCCTCATGATCCAATCACCTCATAAGGCAACATCTCTCCATACCTTATATCAGGGGTTAATTTTCCAATACACAAACTTTTAGAGGACAAATTCAAACTGTAGCAAGAAATAATTATATCATGAGGGTAAGGGCCCCAAAATGGAATTAGTACCTTCATACAAGTGACTATAGGGGGCTCTCTAGCACTGTTTCTTTCATATTAGGACAGAGTAAGAAGACAGCCATCTATGAACCAGGATGTGGACCCTCACACACTGAATCTTCCAACACCTTTGTTTTGGACTTTTCAGCCTCCAGAACTGTGAAAAAAAAAATGTTGCTTAAGCCATCCAGTCTATGGTATTCTTTGAGAGCATAAACCAATTAATTAAGATGATAGATGAATGAATAAAATAATTGCTGAACATTTATTCAGTGAAATACAAATCAGTAAAAAACATACTGATATATACACAGCAACTTGGAAAAAACACAAAGTCATTATGCTGAATGAGAGAAATCTTTGTCAAAAGTTAGCATAACTTATGATTCCATTTATATGATATGTTTGAAAAGACTGAACTATAGTAATGGGGAATAGATCAGAGGTTGCCAAGACTTAGATGTAGGAGTAGGTATGACAAAAAAGGATAGAAAGAGATAGTTTTTTGAGGTGTAATGGAATTGTTCTGTATTATCATTGCAATAGTAGCTGCACAAATCTATACATCTGATCTCACTCTGTTGCCTAGGCTAGAGAGCAGTGGCACAATCTCAGCTCACCATGGCCCTGATCTCCTAGTCTCAAGCAATCTTTCTACCTCAGCCCCCCAAGTAACTGTGCCTACAGGCATGCAATACAACATCTGATTAATTTTCTGATTTTTCTTATAGAGATGAGGTCTCACTATGCTGCCTAGACTGGTCTTGAACTCCTCAGCACAAGTCATCCTCCCACCTTGGCCTCTCAAAGTACTGAGATTACAGTGGTAAGCCATTCTGCCTGGCCTTGATTTCTATATAATTGTTCTGTCATCGTTGAAAGAGTTCTACTGAAATGTCCAACTGTGTCTTCGGATTACCTATTTCACTTTTTAGTTCTATAATTCTTTTATTTTGTGTGTTTTTGTAAACATGCACTTTTAAGATTGTTATGTCTTATAGATCCAATCTCTTTTTTAGGTAATGTTCTTTTCTATCCCAGCTTGTATTTCTTGTTCTGAAATGTACTTTGTCTTATATTACGATATTTACTTTAGCTTTTTTTTTTTGGTTGATGATTGTATTATATAGATTATTTTTTACTACTCAATACATAATAATTGATTTTAATTAAATGTCTGCCAATGCATAAATATGCCTATTGTAATAAAATTTTTATTTGGTCTGTGATATAGTGGAAAATGTTTTATTACTAACTCTGCTTTTTAATTTTGAATTCTGTAAATAAAATATTAAGATTAAATTTTGACTGTCCTTACTAATATAGTAGATGATTATCCATAGAGCTAAAAAATTTTAGCAAAAAAAGAGAACCTATCTATTTTCAAATTATATTCTGTGTTCTAGCAAACCTTGTACTGATGATGACCAATCATGGTGGCACTAATTTGGTTTTCTTTGTTGAAATAGAAAACTGGTGCATATGTGTAAATAACAAATGCCCTCTTAGATATTAAGTATGAAAGTAAAAAATTATCATTTTATATCTTGTCTCTATAATTAACTATCTACTATTTAAGTTAAATAGAATAGTAAAAAAATGCTGAATTTTTTAAGTAACAATTTTTAAAATAAATTAAGAGATTATATGAATACACAATAATAAGAAAATTAAGTAAATGAATGAATCCAAGTTTCTCACTGTTGGAGTGGGAGGCTACTGATAACCAAGGGAAGGACACCGAAATACTCCATGTGATTGTGAATTACAATTGGAGACATCAGGATGAAGTCAGGCTTCACTTAATATAAATATAAATGGCTATATGTAGATCAATTTACAGATATTTACATATACATGGGTTAGTATGAACCCTTATGTTTTCTTGGTTTGTCAGCTGACAAATCCTAGAAGCAATGACACTCAGTAGCAGCAAGCACATCTAATGCCAAGATTTTCATTTCTCATACTATACTCCAAAGAAAGGAACATGAATTCTCAGATAAGTGTCTAATTCTAGGACAGGGGAAAGAAATATACCAAATAAGGCTGGAACATCGTATAGTGCCATAAGCAAGAAAGTATTCAAAAATAACATTCACATTTATTAGGATATGTCAAAAGAACGTGGGAGACAACTGTGAAAACTACCAAAGGCCCAATCTGGGACAATTTGAGCATAAAATAAGTACAGAGGCATTGGAAATAACCCAGAGTATAAAATATCCATTCATCTATATTGATATAAACAAATGACTGAATAAATAAATGAGTAAAGGAGAAATAACAAATCTCCCATGCAGAAAAAATTTAAATAATATATATAGATACTTCAACCTCAAGGATTCAGAACGTATCTCTCCTCATTCTAAGTGTGAACTGCACATAGTGATGTCCTTGCAAAGAGTACAGCATAAGAAGAGTGAAACAAGGAAGACTTTAGTGGAAAAACCTGACAAACACTACCATAGTCAAATGATGAAGTTCAACATACACAGTAATTTTTCATATTAATAATATGTACCTTGATTGTGATAAGATGAAAATGGCATTTTATTTCTGTAGTCATTGTCTTCAAACCATATAACCCTGGTCTAGCAATAAGAAAAACATAAGACAAATTCCAGTGGAGGAATATACTAAGAAATACCTCAAAACTCAGTATCAGCAACAACAATGATAATCTGAGCAACTGTCCAAAAAAAAAAAACCTCCAAAAGTTTCCTAAAGAGCTATGACAACTAACTGTAATGTGGTATCTCCTAGATAGGATCCTGGAACAGGAAAAAAGGAAATTAGATAATTAGATAAAAATAAAGAAATTTGAATTAAGTATGATGTTTACCTAATGATGATGTGTCAAGATTGGTTCACTGAGCAGGTGCTGTGACTCACACCTATAATCCCAGCACTTTGGGAGGTCAAGGTGAGAAGATTGCCTGAACCCATGGGTTTGAAATCAGCTCAGGCAACTTGGCGAGACCTTATCTCTACATTAAAAATAAAAAAATTTAGCCGGACTTGGTGACACGTGCCTGAAGTTCCAGCTACTTGAAAGACTGAGACAGAAGGATCGCCTGAGCCCAGCAGGTTGAGGCTGCGGTGGCCGGGAGCGTGCCACTGCACTCCAGCCTGGACACTCCAGCCTGGGTGACAGAGCAACACTCCAACTCAAAAAGAAAGAAAGAAAAAAAAAAGATTGGTTCATTGGTTGTAACAAATGTACCATAAGAATGTAAGATAATAATAGAGAAAAACAAGTGTGGAGTATATAGAAATCTTCGTACTCTGTTCTCAATTATTTTTGTAAATCTTAAACTGAGATAAAAATGAGGTTTAGTTTTTAAAAAGTGATGTTTAAATTAAGAGATAGAGCTTCAGTAAGTACTTCAGTAGATAATTCAGAGCAAAATTTTAACTGAAAATTTAAATTATCTGTCAAAAATATAAAAACGGAATTTAAATAAGCAGTAAAATAAAACAAAAAACCTGAGAATTATCTTCTTGAAGGCAAAGAACTGACAAGATAGTGAAAAATTACTAAGACATGACATGGGGCTAGACAAAGGCCAAGGGAAGTGAGCGTTCTCTTTTTGGAGTTGTTTTCCCTTGGGGATATGTGTTGATTATGGGGAAGCCTACTTAAAAAATGAAAGAGCTTTACTTTTGACAGCAAAGGAATAAAGGAATGTAGCCCAGCTGTAGGTTGAGACCCAAAGGCTATAAGCTAGGAGACAGAATCAGAAATGGAGTGGACATTACTGGATTTTTTAATCATTTCATCTCTGGAAACTGAATTACTGCATTTTGAACTTCTGGAACTCCAAAGAATAACTACAGAATTAAGTATGCATATTTTGAAAATTATGTTACCTAGTTCTACAATCATTTCCATTGTCAATACACATATACCCCTGTACTCAGTGAACACACACACACCCAACACAACACAATAGTGGAACACAGAGGGATATAAACCATTCTGGAAAACACAATAGGAAAAAAATTAGAAAAAAAGCACACAGATATTGGAGTTTTGCAACATAGATTTTATAAAAATTGTGCTTACTGTGTCCAAACAATAAGACATAAGATTTAAGAATATCTGCAGAAAACTCAAAGTAATAAAAATAAATGCAAAATGGAAATGTCATACCTAACCAAAATGCAATAAGATTATTTGAGATTTCAGTGATTGAGTTTGACTGTAGCTAAAACACAGCTGAAATGCTAACTTGAGTACTAGGGCTGGAGAGTGAGTTTGAGAGACATAGAAGATAGAATGAAGAGTGTAATATACATTGAATTGGGGTTTTTTATAACAGACATTCAAAAATTATATGTTAAATGAATGAACAAATGAAGTAAAAAGATATATAGTAAATTGTCATTCAGAAGCATTTGCTAACTTATTATTTTACTTTGTTTAATGAGTGATTTAAAGACGTGATGCATTTTGTTGTTGTTGGGAAAAACCCTTACAGTTTAAAGCAAAACAAAACCAAATAACACCATACTCAGAATATTTGAGAAAGATCATTGGTACTATAGGAAGTCAACTCAGAATATAAGATGGGTTACTAAAATATCTGCCTTTAGGCTTGCTGTTGATCTGACCGTGCACTTTACATATTCTCTTATTTTATGCCAATACTCTATTAACAGAATTTTTATGAAGCTTGACAAGAAGATATTGGCAACTTCATACTGTAGGTATAAGAAATATTATCTCAATAGGAGAGAGTATCTCAGTCTTATTCAGGAGAGCTTTAGCAAATCATATCATTATTCACATAAAGTCAATAAATCCATTGAATTTATTATAGGAATGTTCATTTCCTCCATAAAGACAAGCTCTAAAAAGTTGGCATTATTGGAAACCGAATGCCTGATTGGTGTTCATGACTAATAGTTTTAATCTGGAATTTATTTTCCCATGAAACTTATCTTTTCTTACACTTCTAAATCAATAGGGCAATGTGCCGCTTCAATACAGTACTTAAATTCTACTTAGAGTTAATTTCACGTTGCAGTAAAACTCCCATTGGATAATTCTTGCATTTTACCTATTTCCATTTCTTTTCCAAAGTATTATATATAGAAAAATGTGTTCAACTGGTTTTCTCAAACCCAATCCCTCAGGCAGAAATAAAAGATATGTTGGTCTGAATGATTTTTTTCTCTTCTTGCCTTACTCTCTTATAAACTGACTCTACCTGCCTGAAAATAGATCAAATAGTGCATTAAACTAACTAACCTGTGCTATTTTATTTCTGGCTGCTTCAGGAAATGAATGATCAAACCTAAAATAAACTTTTCTTCTTCTTCTTCTTTCCTCCTTACCCTTCAGGAAAATCTTGCTGAGGTATGACTTCAGGTGGAAAGACTTTATATCACTGACTTTAAACTTGGTTAATGGGATGACTATCAAACACCACTTAAATACACTTAGGCCATTTGTCCAGCAACATTTCCAACTACCATTTATTGCAGACTCAAAGTGTATTTGGCACTTAATGCTATTTTTTAGATATACTTATTTACATACATGTCTTATAATTTCATTGCAATACCATATAAAGTATTTCAGTGGTTCTTAAGATGTTTTACCACCTGAATAAATGCAGAACAATAGCTCACATTGGTAGAACACATGAAAGGAGGACTTAGTTATTAGTGCAATTATCTTATTTTTACAGAAGAGAAAAATGAGCTAAGAATGTGAAATAAAATTATCAAAAGAACTTAAAGTGTAACAAGTTTCTTTAAGAATTTTTGGATACAAAATTCTTAATGGTGTTAATTGCTGTATCCACTGGGTTATCTTTGTTTCTGATACTTATTTTATTTTTTAATACATTCATACATACCTTTTCTCTGTCTGATATTTTTCTATGTTTTAGGAATTCAACAGTGAAGAAAAAAGTAGATATTTCGTATCATCTGGGGTTTTTATTTTGGCAGGAGATAGCAGCAAAATAAAACCACTGTTTAGAACAGGCAATTGAACCATGAAGCTAATGAAGCTTAATTTTCTGGACCCCTCACTTACTTGGGCACCTCCCAAGACTTAGAAGGGACACTGGTATTATTTCATATGGTCATATCATTTTGTTTAATTTCAAGTCATGCCATATTTATGACAATTTCTTAAGCTTCTTTCTACTTCAACTATTCAATTTTTTATACTTTTTTCTTGTCTTCTCTAGAGCTACAGTGGCTGTAGGCTTTCTTTGCTTCCAACTAAGGAGAGATTAATGAAGGATACATTTAGGTTACATTGCATTAGCAATAAAAATGTTTGACTGTCAAATAACATATTTTAGAGAGTAAAATACAAATAAATACAAATATATTTAAAGATGCATTACAAAAGCAAATCCAATAAAAATATAATAAAAGGATATTTAAATACAAGTAAAATAAATATGTCTGTATAAAGATGGCATCTATATTTATGGATAGATAAATAAAGAAGGATAAACACATATAATATAAAGATAGGTAAATAAATAAACAGATAGATAATAGATAAATATGATATAGATATATGTATAGAATCATTTAAAAGAAAAATAACTCAATAGGAAAAATTACTAAGAAGCTTGGTCAATCATTTTATAAGAGAGTCTAACTAAATGATCATCAGTAAGGTGAGGAAATCGTGATCATTCTTGCTAGTAATCAGCAAAATGTGAATTAAAACCAAAATTAAATACCCTTATATACACATGAACATTGCTAATATTAACACACAATACATGAAAAAATGCTCAGCCTCACTAGTCATCAAAGAAATGCAAATTAAAATTACACTGAGATACCACCTAACTAACTCCAGTCAGGATGACCATCATCAATAACTCAAAAAACAACAGATGCTGGAGGAGATACAGAAAAAAGGGAAAACTTCTACACTGTTAGTGGGAGTGTAAACTAGTACAGTCTCTGTGGAAAACAGTGTATCCATTCCGAAAAGATCTAAAAATTGACCTTCCTTACAACCCCGCAATCCCCCTAATGGGAATATACCCGGAGGAACTCAAATCTGCCGGTGCTGGGGCACACCTCATCAACAAAGGTACCTGCATAATGAATATTTTGTATACTTTGTATACTAACCCTGAATTGTATCCCACATCTTAAAAAATAAAAATAAAAAAAAGAAAAAGATACCTGCATATACATGTTTATTGCAGCATTATTCACAATAGCAAAAACATGGAAACAAGAGTGTTGCCCATCGAAAGTGGACTGGATAAAGAAAATGTGGTACATTTACCCAATGGGATATTATGTAGCCATAGAGAAGGACAAAATTATGAACTTTGCAGCAACTTGGATGGACTTCGAGGCTATAATACTGAGTGCTCTATCACAGAAACAAAGAACCGAGTATCACATGTTCTCAATCATAAGTAGACTGTGAACAACTCTTGTAATACTATAAGAAAGGGATTGGCAGTAGTGGGAAACTGCCAGGGGAGGGTGGGGATGGGATTGTCAGTAGTAGGAAATTGCCAGGGGAAGGGGTGTACACCTCATCAACAAGGGTACCTGCACAATGAACATTTGTATACCTAACTCTGAATTGTACCCCACATCTCTAAAATAAAATTTTTTTTAAGTTTTAAAAAAATGAAGTTAAAGCAGGCAAAGGATCTGAATATCATTTCACCAAAGAAGATATACAAATGGTCAACAATCACATCAAAACACACACACACACATACACACAAAATTTAGAAAGGATGTGGCACAACAAGAAAATTAATTTTTTACATTTAGTCACCTTTCTGACAAAATAAATTTGGTATGCATTATTGGAAGTGAAAATTGGTATAACCGCTTTAGAGAACATTGAAACTCAATTCTAAATGACATATGATCCAGCAATTTCATTCACATGAATATTTCCAACAGTAATCCATCCAGTTCTTCACCCAAAATCAGGTATAAGCAAGTTCATAGCCACTATTTTTAAAACAAAAAAGTACAAGTAATCCAAATAACTATCTACTAAAATAGATTGAAAATTAAAATAGATTTTAAAATTTCAACAGAACACCATATAGCATTGGTTGCATTAACATATTTCAGTCTAATCAGCATAATGTTTAGCTAAAGAAGCTCTATGAAGAAATGGTTTAATTTATGTAAAAATAAAAATAGGCAAAAACTTTTCTTAAAATCAAGACAGTGTTTATCCAGGTGTAGCAGCTCAGGCTTGTAATATCAGGCAGGAGGATTGCTTGAGGTCAGGAGGTTGAGACCAGCTTGGACAACAGAGTGAAACTTCATCTCTACAAAAGAAAATTTAAAAAATAAGCCAGATGTGGTGGCATGTTCTTTAGTTCCAGGTACTCAGAAGACTGAAGTGGGTAGATCTCTTGAGTCCAGGAGTTTGAGACTGCAATGAGCTGTAGTCATTCCATTGCATTTCAGTGTGGACTACGGGGTGAGACTCTGACTCAAAGAAAAAAAAAATGTAGGTCAGTGTTCATGTTGGAAAGAAATGATGAAGTTGTGATGCTTCTAGTACTGGTATTGCATTTTTGCCAGTCTTATAGATAAAAATATCATATGTTTGGTTTGTTTTGCATTTCCAAAATTATTAGCAAGTGAGAACACTTTTTCATACAGCTACTGGTCACTACACTGTTTTGTGAGAATTACATATTCATATCATTTACCTAGTTTTTAAAATAAAGTTTAATCTTTATTAGAGTTCCCATAAATTATCATTATTATCCTTTTTTGTGCAACTATTTAGAAATCCTTTTTTTCATTTTGTTACCTTTGATTTTTGTATACAATTTTGCCATATTATATTTCAGATAATTTATATTCATTTTATTTTATTGTTTTCATAAAAACTTTAAAAATATATAAACTACTCAAATCATATGTGACTCCAGTTTCCATCATTCGTAGATTGATCTGCTAATTACAAGATGATAAAACTAAGTTTCTAAATCTTGTTTCATATGCTTAGGCTTTAAACTTTAATATCTACATTTCTAATGTATCTAAATGAAAAACTGGCCAATGAAATAAATATATGTGCATAAATACACATACACATATATGTCAGTATGCATATTACAAAATATTCACTTGGATACATGAATATTATATGCATTCACTAAAACATTTTAAGCATCACATGTGGTATAATGGAATGAGAGTTATCTCATGTGCAACATGATCTTGGATCTAATCTCTTTTTAAAAAATCTTTGTTGATAAAATTCAAGCAAGTCACTTTATGTCTCTGGGTCTTTTACTTCAACTGTGTAATAAATTGACCAAATGAGTTTATATCTAAAGTATATAAGAATTTATTAAATAAGAATTGAAGAATTTGGCTTCAGTTTTTATAGATTTATCATGCTGTGTGTATCAAAAGCCTCCAAGTTGACAATCTTCTACAGGTTAAAATTCATTCTCCTATCTACAATTAGAGGAAAACTAATGTGCTCTTTGTACTAGGTACATCTATCATTTGTTCCTTAGCTATTAAAATATATATATTTTATACAGTTTAAATATGACTTTCAAGTCACACAACCCATGAATAATAATTTCCTTGTCGTAATTGCTAGAGAAATGAAACTTATTTCTCAAATTTATTTTCTATATTAAAGTTACAAGTTTTTTTTTTTTAATTTTTTTTTATTATGATATTATGGGGTACAGTTAGGGGTTAGGCATACAAAAATGCTTCGTTCAGGCACCCTTGATGATAAGAGGTGTCTCCCCATCCCCAGACAGATATTAATCACCATTAATCCCATCGCCCTCCCCCCCCCCATAGTTTCCCACCACTGTCAGTCATTTTCTTGTGGTAGTAGGTTGGATGATCAAGGTCTACTATATGAGTGAGAACATGTGATACTTAGTTTTTTGTTTCTGTGAGAGGTCACTCAGTATTATGGACTCTAGTACTACCACAAGAAAATGACTGACAGTGGTGGGAAACTATGGGGGGGGGGGCGATGGGATTAATGGTGATTAATATCTGTCTGGGGATGGGGAGACACCTCTTATCATCAAGGGTGCCTGAATGAAGCATTTTTGTATGCCTAACCCCTAACTGTACCCCATAATACCATAATAAAAAAAAATTAAAAAAAAAAAAAAAGAAATCAAGGATGATACACACAAATGGAAAAACATCCCATGATCATGAATTGGAAGAATCAATATTGCCAAGATATCTATCCTACCCAAGGCAATCTACAGATTCAATGCAATCCTTATCAAATTGCTAACATCGTTTTTTCACAGACCTAGAATAGACAATACAGAATTTCATATGGAAGCAAAAAAGAGGACAAATAGCCAAAACAATCCTCAGCAAAAGGAACAAAGCTGGAGGTATCACACTTCCAGACTTTAAACTTTGTTACAAGGCTATAGAAGCCAACATGACATGGTACTGGTACAGTAATAGGCACACAGATCAATGGAACAAGACAGAATCTGAAAACAAAAACATGATTCCTCAACCAACTCACCTTTGACAGAGCCATCAATAACAAACATTGGGAAAAAAACATATTTAGCAAATGGTCCTGGGAAAACTGGCTAGCCATATACAAAAGAATGAAGCTGGACCCCTACCTATCACCATATACAAAAATTAACTCTAAGTGAATCAAGAACTTAAATGTAAAACCTCAAACTATAAGAATCTTAGAAGAAAGTGTAAGGAACACCCTTCTGGACATCAGAGTAGGCAATGAATTCATGGCCAAGTCCTCAAAAGCAAAAGCTACAAAAACTAAGATAAACAGGTGGGACCTTATCAAACTGCAAATTTTTACACAGTAAAAGAAACCATCAAGAGAGTAAAGAGACAACCCATGGAATGGAAAAAAAAATTACTTGCAAGCTATGCATCAGACAAAGGCCAACTTCCTGGATCTACAGAGAATGCAAGCAAATTGAAAGGATAAAATAATTAACACCACCAATAAAAACATGGGCAAAAGACATGAACAGACACTTCTCAAGGGATGACATACAAGGAGCCAACAAATAATCAGCCTCACTAATTATCAGAGAAATGCAAATCAAAACTACAATGAGATTACTACCTAACATCAGTAAGGATGGCTAGAATTAATAAATCAAAAACAAAAGGTGCTGGTGTAGCTGTGAAAAAAAGGGATGCTTCTACACTGTTGGTAGAAATGTAAGCTAGTTCAACTTCTAAGGAAAATAGTTCTAAAAGAACTAAAAATTTAGCTTACATGCAACCCAGCAATTTCTCTTCTGGGAATATACCCAGAGAAACAAAAATGACACCTGCACAGGCATGTTTGTCGCAGCACTATTCACAATAGCAAAAACATGGAATCAACTCTACTGCCCATCAAAAGTGGACTGCATAAAGAAAATGTGGTGCATACACATGATGGAATACTATGAAGTCATAATGAAGAACAAAATCACGGCCTTTGCAACAACTTGAATGCAGGTGGAGACCAGCATACTAAGTGAACTATCACAGAAACAAAGAATTGAATACCATATGGTCTCACTCATAAGCAAGCCCTGAATACTGGTCACACTAACATGAGGGTGGGATTGGCAAATGCTGGACATTGCTAGGGGAGTGAAGGAGAAGGGAGAGGGGTACATGGCAACACACTGGGTACCTGGTTCACTATCAGGGTAAGAGAAGACCAGATCTAGAAACCCAAACTTCACCTGCATGCAACCTACTCATGTAATAAATCCCCACTTGTACCCCACAAGTCTAAAATAGAAAATAAACATTTTGAAAATAAAAATAAATTGAAGTCTCATGACAAAAAGAATATTGTTTATTTTGATAAATATCTAAGTTACCATTATTTCCTTTCACACAACAGACTTTGGAATCAAGTCTAAAAACTCTTCATCTAGCCCTATGTGATGGTTTTTTTCTCCTAAAAGTTTTACAGTTTTATTTTTATACTTAAACCTATGATGCATTTTGAGTTAATTTCTTGTAAGATGTAAGGCTTATATCAACATTAATCTTTTTGGTTAAGGATGTTCACTTGTTCCAATAACACATATTTAAAAAGTGATTATTTGTCCATCAAATTGCTTTTGTTCCTTTGTGGGAAATTTTTCTCCTTTGTATGTGTCTATTTCTTGATACTTCTGTTTCATTGATCTATGCGTCTGTTTTTTTCTATTACCCCAAATGTCTTAATTAACGGTAGCTATATTTTGGCCTTAATATAATATAGAATGATTCCCACTTCATTCTTCATTTTCAATATTCATGACTGAGTTTTTAAGCACCTTGCTCTAATTCAGAGCCTGAACACATCAAGTGGAAGTCTTTCTAAGTACTCATCCCCAAAGACACAGAATCATGGGGGTGAAGAGAATGGGAGGACAAAAAAAGCTTAATTTCATGTTAATTATACAGGTTTGGCATTATTTCTTTAGTATGGAATCTGCCACTGACACATCTTAAAACATATAAGGCATTTTAAAAACTTCGGAGTGACTTATTGGATGACTGTTTACTTAGAAAAACAATCATTTTCACATAAACTTCTCCCTACATTATCTAACTTTTAGATGCACTGAATAACATATTTGAAAAAAAATCAGAGCTTCAATTTATAACAAACCAGTCCTTCTGCAAGTAAATGCTTACAGCATACTGGAATACAAACTAAGAAAATAGTATAAATGTGATAAAACTTGAAATATTTCCTTATAAAAGATTTGAGCAACTCAAAGTGAAAATATAGAAGGAAAAACCAGATGTCCTTTTACCTCCTGCCCCTTGTATTAACTGAGCAATTACATATTTTCTTGGGGGTCTTTTTTTTTTCTCTTTTGCCCTCACTATCACCCATGTGCCATTCAGATCATATTTTATAAAATGCCAACCTATAAGAAAATTCATCTGTCAGGATGAATTTTTTCTAGAATAGCCATTTCAAGCAATTCAATCATGGGTCCTATTACACCTTGAAGCAGCATCTTTTACTCAGTCTCTATAATGCCAGATCTGTTTGGACTTGCAGAGAAATTCTGCAAAACCACACAGAGCTCAGAGTAAAAATTATTCAGGTCAAAACAGTACTTAAATACAACCTTGTGCTTAAATTTTAATTTATAATAACAAAAAATAAGTATTATAGATGCAAATAATTGTCATTCATTTTCTTATGGAGATTGTATCATTTTCTGTGCATCAGTCAATATCAAAGTAAACAAAGCATAGTCACAATTTAGTATTATATTTTAAGGTGTTTCAGGTGCACCTTGGGTGCACTCCTGGGAAAATACTATTATACAGAACCATCAAAAGTGAAAAGTGATTAAATGTCAAAACATTTTTAAAAGATACCATTCTCTGCATTTGTTTTTTAAGGTTTGAGATACAAGGTAAGCTCGATAAGTGCTGATTAATTTGAGGAACTCCTTCAAGTGAAATACAGTACTGCAGCTGATGTCTATGTAGACACAAGGATTACATCCCCGTAATCCCTATACAAGAGAGAAGCTACATTATCCACTCATTTATTCTTTTTTATTAGAAAATATAGTTTATTTTAAAAGTAAATTAGAGAGAGAGAGAGAGAGAGAGAGAGAGAGAGAGAGAGAGATTGATTGGGAGATTCACCTCTCCAAGGCAGAGAAGGGGTCATTTACTCTTTTTTAAAGAAAAACAGAATTGAAGTAAAATATCACATCTGTTTTCTTATGATTTCTATTAACAATATGATTCACCAACATGAGGTATGTAAATAAAAACCATCATTAAAAAGAACTAAAAAAATGCATCTTAGGTACTAATTTCAACTCTTCCAAAGAAAGATGACTTAAGAAAAAAATTAACCCACCTATAGGCTGTCCCAGTACATATCCTAAATGTTCACTACTTGTGTTAGCAGCTTATGAATAAAATTATTACTATTCTCTTTGACATCATTTATTTTCCGTTTGAACTTATTCTACTTAAACTGCTTCATATGCATGAACCATACGTAGTTAATAACATTGGGAATCTTTCTCCCGGTGTTCTAATGAATAAGATCCATAAAATGAATGCACAATACCAGACTCACTTATTGAATGCTTCTCTATCCTTGCTTATGAATATACCCCTTTTAAAACTCTATGACCCTTTGCTAAGTCTTTATAGCTATTAGAGGTCTATAGTTAAATCAGGATTAAATACTCAATTTTTAAAATAGTTACACAGTGCTTTCTTTATAAAGATGAAAATGATACTCAATTGTACATAATATTTAACAAATAAAAATACCCAGCAGAAGTTACAAGTGAGACAGCCAGGCTTTGAGAATTGGGCTATCTACTTGAAAGAAAGAGAAACATGCAGAGCCAGGTACTATTCGAGAAAGGGTTCTAATGTGCTATTTTGTCTAAAGTCAGAGAATTAAAAATCCTGTAAGGACTCAATGATTTTCGGCAATTGAGCAAAACCTATCAATTCATTTGCTCAGAGGAAATGTGTTAGCTTCTATATATCACAAGATAGAAAGAAAATCGAAATTTAACTAAAGGTTATAATGCAATAAAAAATGGCCAGACATCTTTGGAATAACTATCAATCTTTATGAAAGCATATTTTACTAATAAATGGGGATCTCCTAGTTGTGTTAAATATTCTACTTGTCTATTTTACCTGTTCAATTAGCTATTTAGCAGGTTAAATCTCTCCCATCCCACAATTTCCATCCCTCCTTTTTGTCTTTGAAGATGAGTGCTACATTTTACTTTTAAAAATAAAAAAAAATCTCCAAAATAGATCCTATTCTAAGAGCTGAAACTATAAAACTCTTAGAAGGAAACACAAGGAAAAGTTTCACAACATTAGATTTGACAATGATTTCTTGAATATGACACAAAAAGCCAAGCAACAAAAGTAAAGCCAGATAAATTGGACATTTAAAAAAAAACCCAAAACTTCTGTGTATCAAGAGACACTGTCAACATGGTGAAAAGACAGCCTGTGGGATATAAGAAAATATATGCAAAGTATATATCTGGTAAAGAGCTCATATTCATAATATATAAAAGACTCAACAACAATAAGCAACCTGATTTTTTTTAAAAGTAGGATTTATTGAGAGGACAGAAAAGCTCCCACAGCGGGAGGGGACCCAAAGGGGTTGTCCAGCAACCTGATTTTAAAAATAGACAAGGACTTAAATAGATATTTCTCCAAAGAAGACACAGAAACAGCCAACAAGCACATGAAAAGACACCTGACATCACTAATCAATGGGGAAATGCAAGTCAAAATCACAATGAGATACCATCTCACACCAATTAGGATGGCTACTATCAAAACAACAGCACCAGGTATTGGAATAGATGTAGATAAATTGGAACACTTGTGCACTGCTGATTGAAATGTAAAATGGTGCAGCAGTTCCTCAAAATATAAAAATAGGATTACCATATTATTTAGCAATTTTACTTATGGGTATATACTCAAAGTAATTGAAAGCAGGCTTTCTTTTTTAAAATTTTTATTTTAAAGATGCGGGGTACAATTCAGAGTCAGGTATACAAATGGTCATTGTACAGGTAAAGTTTGGGCCTCACTTTGGTCCCCACTTCACCTGGTTTGAGATCAGGTACCTTATTGATGAAGTGTGCCCCCTCCCCTGACAGTTTCCCACTACTGCCAATCCCTTTCTTATAGTATTATTAATTGTTCAGGGTCTGCTTATGAGTGAGGCTTTCAAAGAGACATTTGTATACCTCTATTTGGTGTGACATCATTCTAATGTCTTAATTCTTTGTACATAGTTCTCCTTGTACATATTTAAGAAAGTTGATTTAAAGTCTTTGTCTAGTTAAAGCCTGATGTCTGGCTTTTTCAGAAAAGCCAGGGCATTCCTCAAGACATTCTGTTAATTTATATTTTTCCTTTGTATGAGTAATACTTTCTTTTTTATTTGCATGGCTCATATTTTTATTTTAAAAAGACATTTTGAATATTATAATGTAACAACTCTGAAAATCAAATTTCTCCTCCCTCTCCAGGGTTTGTTATTGATGTTCGTTGTAGTACTTATTTGTTTGTTTAGTGACATTTCTGAGCTAATTTTGTAAAGTCTGTATTCTTTGTTGTGTGTAGCTACTGAAGTCTGTTTCAGTATCTCACTAGGTAGGTAGTAATTTACGATAGAAATTTCCTAAAATGTCTGGAACAACAACAAAAATTCCCAGCCTTTGCAGACAGATACACCTTCAAAACACTCAGCCAGCAAGTTTACTATTCTGCCTTAGCCTTAATGTCCTACTAGTTTGGACCCTGAAGGTAAACCAGAGGAAAAAGCTTTGGGCCTTCTCAGGTCTCTTCTGAGCATCCACATAGCCTTGGGCATGTGCATGGCCTTCCAAGTAACCAGGAATATGTGGGAGCTTTTCAAAGCCCTGATTCCCCAAAGCATCTCGTTTCCCTGCCTTTCTTCCCAAGCTGTTAGTTGGTTTACTGTGTGTCAAAATACCATTCCTAGTCCTAGGAAGCAACAGCTAATACATTTACCTATACATATTTTCCACAAATGCCACCACCCCCGCCCCCAGTAGCTGCCTCAACCTTGGAAGAGTTCTAAATTAGGCAAAATAAAAGCAAGCCCTCTAGGCAGGTCCCTCAGAGACTCCACATAAATAAAAGCCAACAAACACAATTATATGGGAATAAGGTCACTTCTACTCCCTCTAATACTAGGAACCTGTGCTAAGTGGACTAGTGCAGTGGAATGTAGACTGTTGTCTTCAGAGCTGCTGCTAAGCTGAAGAGCAGAGGATGGAACCAGAGAAACTTAAAATGACATAAATAGCTCTGACTGAGATTCAATTTTTTTATTATTAAGCATTTGCCTGGTTGTTGCCAACTTTTGTTTAGTTTCCAGAATGCCGATAAAGTTGATTACCTGCCAGTTTATTTGATGTACTTGTAGAAAGATAAAATTTTGGAGTCCCGTACTCAGCCATTTTTGCTGACATCAAGCTTGATTACATCTTACATTTATTTTCTTTTTTTATTTTTTATTTTAAAGACGTGGGGTACAATTCAACGTTGGGTATACAAAATGTTCATTACGCAGGTAACCTTGTTGATGAGGTATGCCCTTAAGTTTATTTTTAAGCCAAAAAATTAACACAGTATTTAATAGTTAAAACATGAAAAGCAATTAATGGATGAAGTACCACACTTGGACATGGGCAAGAAGTACTCCACAATTCAGCAGACCCCACTCCAGCCCTTTCTCAGTTGCTCTCGGGTTCAGAAGGAAAGAGTTTGTGAGAGCAAAAGGAAAGAACTATGAGAAATCTGTGCTTTTCCCTTCTAGAACATTACTTGAGTACCCAAGATGCCAAAGTTCCTTGTCCCAGTAGTTCCAAGACACTTCTTGAAGCCCATGTGGGCCTTTCCCAGATGTACTCTCCACCAGCTTTTCTCAGCCCAGGTCCTTGGAAAGAATCACACCCTAAAGCAAATCATTCATATAATCATTTTCTCCATTCTCCCAAATATAGTACAAGGCTAGCAGCACTTTGTATTACCCAATGGATATATTAGGGTATTATGGCTTAATTCTCTCCTGGAACACATTTTGAAGTATTGGTCCAGAGGGTGAATCTTGCTATCTATGTGCCCACTCAGGCCCAACTCGTGGTCAAAGGAGGAAGGTGATATAGGACCACAGACAGATCCTAGAGACATAGGCTGGAGTGAAATACACACTATATATATACAGAGAGAGAAGGCCTCACAAGATGCAAGACAGAGCCCGGAATAGAATGAGAAAGAGGCTCCCCCACAAACTAAAAGCCAGCTTTCCCAGTGTCATCATGTTCCAATGTTGAACTACGAGAAGAGTTTAAAAATTCTAAATTTAAACCTGACATTCCAGATCACTATAAAATCTCACTTCTCAAAATAGAGGATAGAACATTATTTTATTTAATAGTGTGTTGATTTATTTTATAACATTTAAAAAATTTTACACATATAGTATATAGACCTGTATTTGTACTCTTGGCCCAGACCACACAAATGTTGGAGTAGGCCTCAATAGACAAACCAAACCAGCTAGTTAATTGGATAAAGAACAATATGTAGACAGTGTACAAGTGATTTATATTTTATTATATTTGTACAGTATACATAAATATTGTGGAACAAGGACCTGAAATTCCCAACAATAAGATGTGCAATGCAAAATTCAGGATACCAGCATCTTTTTGAAACTAAGAATTAAGACAACTCTGGATCAACATTGCACCCCAGCTAACTATAATGCAGTAGATAAATTATTTTTACAAACTAGTTTTTAGACTCAAGCCTACTTGAAGGTAGCATATTTTCATAAATTACCTTTTATTATTATAACCATAGTGACAACTAATCAAAAGTCCTTTCTAAGTGAAATGGTACTTCCCACATTCCCTGCATGAGCCAGGCCACCTTTTTGCTGTGTCCTTACGTGGTGAAAGGGAGGGAGGGAGCTCTCTAAGGTCCCTTTCATAAGGGTGCTAAGGACAACTCTGGGTAGAAAGATCTAAATAATAATCGAGTAGCATACCATGTTCAAGGATTGGAAGACTACATAGCAAAGATGTCACTTCTCCTCAAATTGATCTGTAGATTTAATTCAATTCCTATCAAGATTCTAACTAGAGTTTTGTAGATACAGACAAGCTGATTTTGAAACTTATACGGAATGGCCCCAGAATACCTAAAACTATCTTTAGAAAAAAAAATAAAGAAGATATAAGTCTCCCCGATATTAAGGCTTACTCTATAGCTATAGTGATTAACACAGTGCTATTGGTATAAGGATAGGTGCACAGATCAATGGAATAGAATAGTGAATCCAGAAATAGATCCATAAAATAAGCCCAAGTGATTTTTTTTTGCAAAGGTAGCACTTAAAAGAAGAAAAGATAGCCCTTTCAACAAATGGTGCTAGAGCAATTAAACCATAAACAAAAGATAAACTTATCTAAACCTTATATTGTATACAAAAATTAATCCAAAATAAATCACAGAATTAATGTATAAAATAAAACTGCAAAACTTTTAGAAGAATAAACATACAAGAAAAATCTTATATATCAAGGGCTAAGTGAAAAGTTCTTAGATTTGACATCAAAGCAAAATCCATTAAAGAAAATGTTGATAAACTAGACTTTATCAGATTTAAAATCTTATGTTTTGCAGAATATCCTGTTTAGAGGATGAAAAGACAGGCTACAGACTGGGAGAAGATGTCTGCAAACCACATATCCAACAAAGTGCTAGTTTCTAAAATACATAAGAATTCTCAAAACTCAACAGTATGAAGAACACACTATCCAATTAGGAAATGGGCAAAAGATATAAAGATCCATTTCACTGGAGAGGATACACAGAAGGCAAACGAGCACATCCAAAAATATTCAATATCATTAGCCATCAGAGAAATATGAATTAAAACAACATTGAGATATCACTAAACAACAATAACAATGACTAAAACAAAAAAATAGTGACAATAACAACAAATGTTGATGAGGTCGAGAAGAAACTGTATCACTCATACAATGTAATATTATAGCATTCATTTAGAATGGGGATGCCTCTCTGTAAAACAGTTTAGCAGTTTCTTATAAAATTATACATGCAACTACCATATGATGAAGTGAGTCCCTGGTGGTCTACACTAAAGAAATGAAAGCTTATGTTCACAAAAACCTGTATAGTAACATTAATAGCAACTTTACTTAAATAGTCCAAAACTGAAATCAGTCCAGATTTCCTTAAATATTTGAATGGTTTAACAAACGGTTGCATATATAACATGAAATATTACTCAGCAATAAAAAGGAACAAAGAAGTATAAGATATAAAAACTTGGATGAATCAACAAGAAATTATGCTGATTGAAAAAGATGTGCCACAAAGGGTTATATACTATATTACTCCATTTATATATCATTTTTTAAATTATACAATTCTAGAAGTGGAGAACAGATTACTGGTTACTATGGGTTAGGATGGTAAGAGTGGCAGGGTGGTTATAAAAGGGAAATACAGGAATCCTTGCTGTGTTGGAACTGTTTCATATTTTAACCATTGTGGTAGAAACATGAACATACATATGTAATAAAACTGTATAGAGCTAAAACACACACTAATGAACACAAGTAAAGCTGGTGAAGTGTGAATAAGAGTGGTGGATTGTATTAATATTAATATCCTAGTTGTGGTAGTATGCAATTGTTCTGTAAGATGCTACCATTGGAGAGAAATGGGCTAAGTGTACAAAGGATTTCTTTATATTATTTCTTAGAACTGCATCCACAAATATCTCAATAAAAAATTAAATTAAAAAAAAACACTGCTAGGGGATGGAGGAGCACACCTCATCAACAAGGGTACCTGCATAATCAACGTTTGTATACCTAACCCTGAATTGTACCCCACATCTTTAGAATAAAAATAAATAATAAATAAAAATAAAAAGCTGTACACTCTGCTATAGAACCTTCTAAATTATTTAATGTTAGTAATTACCAGGACTTTAATTGCACATTTCAAACTGTCTATATAATTTGGTAACCCTAGTGAGATAAAACAAATAATATTTCTTAACAAAGTGTCCAATCTACTCACCTTTGCCCACTAAATATTTAAAACTGAATGTAGCTAAAATTAAAGCAATACTTTGATTTTTAAAAATGATAGACAATAAGGAAACACGTAAAATTAAAAAAAACCCTACCTCTTTATTGATATTATTGGAGGAGTATTTCAAATAATTCTTCTCAATACAAATTTTAAAAATATTAGCAGAAACCAAACTTGGACAGTATTATAACTAAACTTTACAGAAAACCAAAATCAAACAAATACAAAAAAAAGGTTTTAAAAAATTCAACCTCAGAACCGCCATATAAATGGGATTCAATTCAATTCAACAAACATTTTATAAGTATGAGGTATATGCAAAGGTATAAACCAGTGCTAGAGGGGAATACAAATTGTATCCTCTAGAAGTTCACAATCCAGTGAGAAAGACAGACATAAATAACTAATGACCATACATGGTAGACTTTGATACGTGCTATAATAGAGTACCATAGACAAAGCTCTGAGAACAGTTTGTTGTGTAATGCAAAAGCATCCAGAGCCATTTATGAATAAGTCAACACATTTAAATATACACTGAACTTCTAACCTTCCTGTAATGTGGCTTATGTATTGAAAAAGAAAACTGCAAACAAACATTTCAAAAGTAAACACAGCATAATTTTAAATAATTTTGTGCAAGTTTTAACACATTGGTAAGTATCTAATAAAAGGTTAATTCTATTTTTCATAGACTATGAAAAAATTTTCTAAGGCACAATGTATATTAAAAAGTAACAAAAATACTGAGTTAATTTCTTGAGTAATTTAAACCATTTAAAGTTACTAGGAGATGCTGGTTCATTTGCTTGTCAACTATGATATGTTAGTTGTATAATGTGAGAAATATAACAAGCTAGAAAATTTTAAAAGTACATCAAGTGTTCCTGGCTCAGAGTTTATTTGACCTAAATGTATTCTTTGGAATTATCCTTTTCTCTCATGTAACAGATTTATGCTCACAGGTATAGTTAAGGAGAAAAGGTATTGTGCCGGTCAGTCTAGTAGTATCCCAGCTATCATAAAAGGGAAATTATTTTATAAATACCACATGATCTTAAGTATATAAAAAGATGTGCAACTTTTTACTTAGAACAGAAATGAAAAATTTAAAATATGAGATAGTATTTTTCCCTATCATTTTAGCAAAGATATAATATTTGATAGCACAAGGTGTTGGTAAGTATTAGGGAAACAGACACTTTTACACATTGCCAGTATAACTGTAAATTGGTACAATCTCTATAGAGGACATTCTAGCAATATCTATCAAAATGACAAACGTGCATACCACCCAACCAAACAGCTCCATTTCTAGAAATTCACCCTACAGATATCACAAATCTGAACTGACCTATTACAAAATTATTCATTGCAGAAATGCAACAGAAAAAGACAAGAGACAAACTAAACATTTCTAAATAGAGGACTGGTTAAACAAATTATGGCATATGTATACAATCAAATAATATTATGTAGTCATAATTCTTTAGGCACAGACATGAAATTCTCTACAACAAAGTACAGAAAAAAATGTATTCAGAGAAGGAGAAAAAAGAATGTGCACACATGTTTGCAAGTGCCCATGCTTGTGTATGCATGATATATCTCTGGGAGTAAAAACACTGCTTGCATCTGGGAAGGAGAACTGTATAACTGGTTGCATCTGGGAAGTAGAACTGGACACAAAGGGTAGAAGACTTTTAATTGTATACTCTTTTGTCACTTTCAAAATTTGAACCACATGAATGTCTTACCTAATCAAAAATAAATGTAAGAGGAAAGATTAAAGAATCCAAAGTAACACAGCTCATCTTCCAGAGGAAATTATTACAGCTAATTTCCTCAGTCTCAATGACACCTTGGGGCAGGATGAGAACCAAAAGTGTTATTTGATTTCAATCACAAAATCAGTAGTTAATCAGGCTGATGCTTGTTTCATCGTATTATATTGTGTAAGTTTTCCCCCCTGAAACTTCCTGATTAACTGTAAAAGAACTTTACCTTTAGCAAATCCTCCCGTTCCAAAAGACAGTATTTGGCCAGAGAAATAATATTCTGGAATAAATAAACATTTTGGACATATAGGTGGTAGAGTATCTTACCACGTTGTGAGGGTCATTACCTTTTGATTGGTGTAAGTGGGATAAACAATCTCATTTACTTATTTTTTTCTTTCAAAAATAATCAGTTAACTAACTCACACGTACATATACACACACGGTTTATTTTCCTGATAAAATCCATTTGACCCTTCATCTCAATTCAGATAATTATTTCTTTCTATGTTACACACAATTCTACTACTGCACTCATCACGGTATGTTGAAATCTGTCTCTCAACAGAATTGTGAGCTCTTTGACAGTGAGGAGACTATTCACTATTCAGTCTGGCACATATATTGCAATAAAAAAGTTTGAGGAATATCTCACACACTCACTCTCTCAAGCACTTTCTAATGTAATCATCATCTGATTTATTCCAATAGACTCAAATCAGAAAAATTAACATTGACATTAATTTTTTTGTTTTGAAAAATGTGAGAAAATCTACTTTAAGCTTGGAGAGTACATCTGAACATTTCCACATAAGACTATTTACATTTGGCTTATAAATTAAATATATTACAATAAAAATATGTTTCAAAGTGTCCTTTGAAGATACAAGTAAGACATTTTCTTACACGTGGTGTATTGGGTTAAATAGTGTCACCTGAAAATTCACATCCCCTCGAAATCTCAAAATGTGAACTTAAATGACAGTAGGGTCTTCATAAATGTAATCAAGTTAAGATAGGATCATATTGGATTAGAGTGGGCCCTAATCCAGTATTTTTATAGGAAGTGGGAAATTTGGACAAGGAGGAAGAATATCATGTGATGACAGAAGCAGAAATTGGAATCTATATACCAAGAAGTGTAAGAATTGTTGACAACTACCAGAAGCTAGGAAGAGGAAAGAAAGAATTCTCTCAAAAAAATTTAAAAAAAGAAAGGATCCTCTCTTAGAGCCTTGAGAAAGAGAATAGCCCTGCTGACACGTTGATTTCAGACTTCTAACCTGTAGAACTCTTTAAGACAGTAAGTGACTGTTCTTTTAAGTCACTCCGTTTGTGGTACTTTGTTAGGGAATCTCTAAAGTAGAAAATTAAATGTTCATGCCAAGTAAAATGAAATAGTTAACTAATGTTAATAACATTACCTTCTTTCTAAAAGTATCCTAATACTCTCCAGCCCAACTATAATAAGATAATCGACAAAAGAATAAAAATTATTTTCTACATTACCCTACATGAAGCACTGTTAGCCAGTTTTGTCTCACAAATTCTAAGGAAATCAATCACATTCCTAGATTCAAATTTTGTTTCAGCTGTTTGGCTCTTCTCTCAAATTTCCCCCAAATACTTCACCCCTCCACCTGGGCACTATATGTCTTAGGCATCCTTCAAGGAAGAGTTCTGGTTCTACCTACCCCATGGAAGCCTTCCTCAACTTCCAAGAGGCCACAGTAATTTCTCCCTTCAGTGACTATTCAAAGAAGTTCTTGAGAAGAAATTCTCAGATGTTTTTGCCCAATTCTAACGTCAACTCCCAAATTAATACTTACCAGATAATATAAAAATTGTTTTACAAAACATCAAGTTATCTTCTTTTGAAACTATAAGTTGTGACGAATCTACTGATAATATTGTGCTGATTTATTTGACTATGTGCAATTTTAAGCTAAAGATATATGTTGTACAGCAATGTAAATATATCTAACACTACTCAGTGGTTAAAGATGGTACATTTTATTTCGTGTGTTTTTACCACAATTTGAAATTATCTTTTAATCAAATGAAACAAGAAATGCTGCTTTTTCACTTAATTCTTAGAGAAGACCGCTAAATTAAATAGTATCTTTAAAGCCCTGTTGAATGACCTCAACTGAGACCTCAATCGGAAATTTTAGTGTAAATCAAAAAAAGAGAAAAAACTCTTAAGTTCTTATTCAGAGGGAGAGGGAGAGGGAGAGAGGAGGTGAGGAGGGAGAGAGGAAGGAGAGGAAAGGGGGAGAGAGAGGGAAGGAGGGAGAGAGAGCAGGTGAGCGCAGACCAATGCTCCATAAACATGTACACAAAAATAATTCAAGATTAGAAAATGAGTTAAATAGTAAGTATAGGCCGGGCTTGGTGGCTCAGCTTGTAATCCCAGCACTCCATTCCCAGGGTATTGTTATCATTGATTTGGTTCACCACTCAGCTTTGTGAAAAAAGCTGTTTCCAGGATGCTATGGAAGACAATAGCAATATGCTGGTGATATCACAGCTACCCAAGGCTATGAATGCAGGCAGGGCACCTAAGAGTCTGGTTAAAAACTGAAAAGGAAGACCTGAAAACCCAGATGACCAAATGGAACTTTGAAAGTCTCCAACATATTCTTAGGGAACTAGAAGTACGCACACATGTACAAAAGTCTGAGAATGACTAAAAATAATTGGGACAGAAGAAAGCTCTAGACCATCAACTCTGGCTGTCTTTGAAAGGAGAAAATGAAAGCTAAGGATGATTTGTAAATTGCCTGAAGTTTGAGATATAACTTCACACAAAAATCCCCTTGGAATAAAGGTGGAAGATTTAACAGCATAAGGCATTTAAGGAAATCTTCTGATCGATCACTGGATGACCACTAAATTATACTGACTCAGGGGGTGATCCAAAAAAGCCAGGTTATAAAAAAAAAAAAAGCCAGGCTCAGTGGCTCAGTCTGTAATCCCAGCACTTTGAGAGGCCGAGACGAGAGGATTGCCTGAGCCCACGGGTTCGAGACCAGCCCAGGCAACTTGGCGAGATCTCATCTCTACAATAAATCAAAAATTAGCTGGGCATGGGAGCACACGCATGTAGTTCCAGCTGCTTGGAAGGCTGAGGTGGAAGGAATTGCCTGAGCCTCGCAGGTCAATGGTGGGGTGGCCATGAGTGTGCACTGCACTCCAGCCTGGGTGACGGTGTGCAACTTCAACTCAAAAAAAAAAAAAAAGGTAAGTACAGGACATAATATATCACAACCAAGTGAGGTTTATGCCAGAATGCAAGATTGGTTTAACATTTTAAAATTAATATTAGTAGAAAAAAGGAATAAGTACTATATGATCATCTCTGTAGATGCAGGAAAAATATTTGACATAAGTTAAATAGCCATTTTTAATTTATTTTTAAGAGTTTTATCTGATGAAAACTCTTTCAAACTAGTAATAAGAAGTAGCTTCTTTAATTTGATAAAGGATATCCCTCAAAGCCTACAGCTAATACAAAGTTTCTCCACAGCACTATTGACATTTGGGGCTAGATGCTCTTTGCACCATAGGATGTCCAGCAGCATCTCTAGCTTCTACTTACTAGAAGCTAACAACAGCCCCTAGTTGTAACAACAAATAATGTCTTCAGATTTTTCCAACTGTCTTCTGGCAGGCAAAGTTCCCCCACTTATTGTGAAGCACTGTGCTAATATCACATTCATTTAATGGTAACAGACTGAATAATTTCCCATTAATAACAGAAACAAGACAAGCTTCCAATGCTTATTTTGAATATTGTACTGAAGGGCCTAGTCAGGGCAACAAGATAAAGCAAACAAGAAAAAAACTATAGAAAAAGTAAAACAATTTATTTTCAAAGATGCTATGAATATGCATATAGAAAATCCTGGATAATTTACAAAAAGCTATTACTACTACCAGAAATAATCAAACTGGCACTGTAAAATATACAAGACCTTGCTAAGAGAAAGTTAAAAAAACCTAATAAATAAATATACCATGGACACATATAAGAAGACTCAAAACGATCTATAGCGTTAGTGCAATCTCTATCAAAATTCCAATGCCATTCTTCTCAGAAATAGAAAAAACAATCGTAAAATTAATATGAAACCACAAAACACCTCAAATAGTCAAAACAATCTTGATCAAAATGGACAAAGCTAGAGGCATCACACTACCAGATGTCAAAATATATTATAAAGCGATAATAATCAAGACAGCATGGTACTGGCATAAAAACAGATACATTGGCCAATGTAGGCTAGAGATCCCAGAAATAAACCCACACAACTACATTCGATTGATTTTTGACAAAAGTGTTAATAACACAAATTGAATAAAGGAAAGTCTCTCCAATAAACTGTTGGAAAACTGGATATACACATACAGAAGAAAGAAAATATACCCTTATCTTGCCCCTTTTATTTAAAAAATTGACTCAAATGGATTAAATATAAGATCTGAAAGTATAAAACTACTAAAAGAAAACATAGGGGTAAAGCTCCATGACATTAATCTGGCAGATTTCTCAGATATTACCCCAAAAAACAAGCACCAAAACCAAAAACAGACAAATAAGATTACATCAAACTAAAAAGTTTCTACACAGGAAAGGAAACAATTACAACCATGTATCACTTAACAGGGATACAGTCTGAGAAATGAATTGTTAGGTGATTTCATCATTGTGTGAATATCACAGAGTGTACTTACACAAACATAGATGATATAGCCTAATACACACCTAGGCAATATGGTTTAGCTTATTGCTCCTTAGCTACAGACTTGTATAGCATGTTACTGTACAGAACACTGTAGGCATTTGTAACACAATGCTGAGTATTTGTGTGTCTAAACAGAAAAGATATGGTAAAAATAGAGTAGCATAATCTTATGGGACCACCATCATATATATGGTCTGTCATTGACCAAAACGTCAGTATGCAGCACATGACTGTACATATAAAAGAGAGTGAGAAGGGACTCATAATGGTACAGTACCAAAAAATCAAACATAAAAGAGAGTAATAGAGGAAACGAGAGGCAAAAAAAGTATAAGACATACAGAAAACAAATAGCAAAATGGCAGAATTAAGTCCATCCTCATAAGTAACTCCTTTAAATGAAAATTGGTTAAATGCTTCAATTAAAAGACAGAGATTGGCAGAATGAATAAAAAATGATCTAATTGTATTTTTTTTCCTACAAGAAATTCACTTTAAATTCAAAGATACAAATAGGTAGAAATTTAAAGAAAAGGAAAAGATATCCCATGCAAATAATGACCAAAAGAGAACCAGGGTGACTGGTCATAATGATATCAGACAAACTACACTTTAAGTCACCTCTGTTGAAAGAGACACATAAAAATATTATATATTGAAAAAGACTAAATTCATCAATAGTATATGACAATTTTAAACATATACACACCAAACAACTGAACATTCAAACATATGAAGCAAATATGGATAGAATTAAAGACAGAAATAGTTCTATGATAATAGTTGGATATTTCAATAACCAACTTTCAATAATAAATAGAACATTTAGACAGAAGACTAATAAGAAAATATGAACAACACCATAAATCTAGACCTAAACATATATAGAACACTTCACACAGCAGTAAAATATACATTCTTCTCAAGTGTACATGCAACATTCCCCAAGACAGAATATATGTTAGGCCACAAAATAAGTCTTAATAAATATTAAAAATTTTACAAAATATGGTCTTCAAATACAATGAAATGAAGTTACAAATCAATTAAAAGAAGAAATCTGGAAAATTAACAAATATATAGAAATTGAATAACATACTCTTAAACAACCAATAGGTCAAAGAAGAGACTACAAAAATATTGAATATATTTAGAGAAGAATGAAAATCAAAAGACAACATACCAAAAATTATAGGACGCAGTAAAGGAAGTGGTCACAAAGAAATTTATAGCAGTCTATGTTAACATGAAAAGGGGGGAAATCTCAAATCAATAATCTAACTTTACTTACACCTTAAGAAACTAGAGGAAGAAGACCAAACTACACCTAAAGCTAGCAAAAGGAAGGAAATTATGAAAAATTAGAGTGAAGGTAAACAGTAGAGAAAATAGAAAACAAAGATAGAGACAACCAATTAAATAAAAAATTGGTTCTTTAAAAAGATAATCAAAATTGGTACATCTTTTGCTAGACTAAAAAATTAAAAAGATACAAATAACTGCAAATAATGTCCCCGTGAAAATGGGGACATTACAACTAACATTACAGAAATAAAAATTATTATTATTATTTTTTTTAGTTGGAGTCTCACTCTGTCGCCCAGACTGGAGTGCAGTGGCCGCTCCCAGCCATTGCAGCCTCAACCTGCCGGGCTCTGGCAATCCTTCCGTCTCAGCCTTCCAAGTAGCTGGAACTACAGGCGCGTGCTACCATGCCCGGCTAATTTTTTGATTTATTGTAGAGATGAGGTCTCACCAAGTTGTCCAGGTGGTTCCCGAACCCGCGGGCTCAGGCAATCCACTCACCTCAGCCTCCCAAGGTGCAGGATTACAGGCTGAACCACTGAACCTGGCTAATAAAAATTATTATAAGAAAATACTGTGAACACTCATACATCAACACTTTAGACAACTTAGACGAAATGCAAAATTTGTAGAAACACACAAATAACCAAAAGTAACTCAAGAAGAAACAGGAACACTGAACAGATTTGTAACAAGTAAATACATTCAATCAGTAATCCAAAACCTAACAACAAAGTCCATAACCAGATAGTTTTACGAATGAATTCTATCAAAAATTCAAGAAAACTTAACATCAATTATCTCACACTCTTCCAAAATAATAGAACACTACTTAACTCATTCTATAAAAACAGTATTATTCTGATACCAAACCTAAAGATTCTAAAGAAAAAAGATATCCCTTGCAAATTTTTTTTATTTTTTTATTACAGACCAATACCTCACCTTTTATACAGATGCATAAAACACTCAACAGAATGCTACTAAACCAAATACAGCAGCATGCTAAAATAATTATTCACAATAGCCAAATGATATTTACCCCAGGAATGCAGTGTGGTTCAACATAGGAAAACCAATTGATGCAATATGCCATGTTATTGATGAACAAAGGGGAAATGAACCAATAAACAAATGAACAAAGGGGAAAAACACATGATCCCCTCAATTAATATAGAAAAAGCATTTTACACAACTCAACACCCTTTCTTGATAAATACACTCAAATCTAGGAATGAAAAGGAACTTTTTTTAACATGATAAAAAGCATTTATGAAAATCCTAGGCTAACTCAATACTCAAAAGTGAAAACTCTTTTCCTGTAATATCAGGAGCAAGACAAATATGCTCAGTTTCATCAATTCTATTAGATATAGTGCGGAAGTTTTAGCCAGAGAAATTAGGTAAGCAAAAGACAGAAAAGGCATTCACATTGGAAAGGAAAAAGTAAAGCTGTCTCTCTTTGTAGATATGATCCATAATCTGAATATCTGAAATCCAAAACACTTTAAAATCCAAAACTTTTGTGAGTGCTGATGTGATGCCACAAGTGGAAAATACCACCTGATCTCATGTGATAGGTCACAGTTGAAATGCAGTCAAAACTTTTTTCATGCACAAAATTATTTAAAATATTATAAAAAATTATCTTCAGGCTATGTGTGTAAGGTGTGTATAAAACAGAAATGAATTTCATATATGAACTTGGGTCTCATTCCCAAGATACCTCATTATGTATATGCAAATATTCCAAAGTTTTAAAAAATCTGAAATGTGAAACACTTATGGTCCCAAGCTTTTCAGATAAGGACTTCTCAACCTGTATATAGAAAGTCTTAAATAATCCACAAGTAAACTACTAAAGCTGATCTAGGGTACAAGATCAAAACACAAAAATCTGTTTTGTTTCTGTACAACCACAATGAACAATCCGAAAAGGAAGTTAATAAAATAGTTCCATTTACAATATGATACAAAAGAATAAAATACTTAGGAATAAATTTAACCCTGGAGGTGAAAAACATGTACACAGAAAATTGGAAAACATTGATTAAAGAAATTAAAGAAGGCCTAAATAAATGGAAAGGCATCCTGTGCTCCTGCATTGAAAGACTTAATATAGTTAAGATGGCAATTCTATCCAAAGAAATCTACAGATTCACTGAACTCCCTATCAAAATTCCAACATCTTTTTATGTAGAAATGGTAACACCAATCCTCAAATTCATACAGAATTGCAAGGGGCCCATATAACCAAAGCAATCTGGAAAAAGAAAAAGAAAGTTAGAGAACTTATACTTCCTGATTTCAAAACTTGCTATAACACTACAGTAATCAAAAGTATGGTACTGACATAAGAATAAACATAGCCATAGAAATAGAATTGAGAGTCCAGAAATAAACCTGAACATCTAAGATGAACTGATTTTTGACAAGAGTGTCTACAATATTCAATGGGAAAATAACAATGTCTTTAACAAATAGTGCTGGGTCAACTGAATATCCACATGCAAAAAGAATAAACTCTGACCTCTACTTCACATCATTCACAAAAAAACATTTCAAAATGGATCATCAACCTAAATATAAGAGCAAAAACCATAAAATAAAATATACAAGAGAACATAAAAGCAAATTTTCATGGCTGTGGATGTGGCAATGGATTCTTAGCTATAACATCAAAAGCATAAGCAGTAAAGGAAAAAATAGATAAATTGGACTGCATGAAAATGTTAGATGTTTATGCATGGAAGGACATTATCACAAAAGTTAAAAGACAACCTACAGAATGGAAGAAAGTATTTGCAAATTATGCATTTGTCTTGAATTCACAGTATATAAAGGACTCTTACAACTCAACAGCAAAAAGACAAACAGCCCAATTTTAAAATGGTCAAAAAGTTTTGAATAGACATTTCTCAAAAAAATATATACAAGTGGTCAACAAGCACGTGACAAGATGCTTAACATCATTAGGCACTAAGAAAATGCAAATATTAACCACAATGAAGAAATACTCCATAACAATCTAGGATGACCATAATAAAAAAAAAAAAAAGCAGAAAATAACAAGTGTTAACGAGGATGTGGAGGAATTGGAATGTGGATACATTGATGTTGGAAATGTAAAATGTCTCAGTCACCATGGAAAGCAGTTGGGCGTTCCTTAAAAACTTAAAGACAGAATTACCAGTAATTCTATATTCAGATAAAATTATTTCTGGCCCCAGTAATTCCACACTTAGGTATATGCCACTAAATATTAAAAACAGGCACTTAAACAAATACATGTACACAAATGGTCAAAGGTTGGAAACAGTCCAGATGTCCACCAATAGGTGAATGAATAAACAAAATGTGATAATGCCACACAATGCAAAATTATTTAGCCATAAAAAGGAATGAAGTGCTGACACATGATTCAATAAAGATGAACCTTGAAAATATTACACTATGTGAAAGATGCCAAATACTAAAGAGTATACAATGTAGGATTCCACTTATATAAAATATCCACAATAGGTAAATCCATAGAAACAGAATACAGATTGATGGTTTTTAGGGGCTGGGGCAAGGGTGAAATGGGGATAAACTACTTATTGTGTACCAGGTTTTATTCTGGTATAATACAAATGTTTGGAACTAGATAGAAATAGTGGTCAGACGACATGGTGAGTATAATAAATGCCACTGAATTGCTCACTTTTAAACGACTAATTTTATGCTATGTGAATTTTAACTCAATACATTTAAAAAAATTGAATCAGGACCCTTACCTCACACTGCACACAAAATAACTATAAATGTATCAAAAGCTAAAGTAGCAAACATCTAGAAGAAATGTATCAAAAGCTAAAGTAGCAAACATCTAGAAGAATGTGGGCAAAATTAAAAATTTTAGTGTAAAGGATTTTTATATTTGATGCAACAAGCAATAAAAAAATAGATAAACTGAACTTCATCAAAATTTAAAAATTTTTCTAATTAAAATACACTTTTAAGAAAAAGAAAATACAAACAACTGAATGGGAAAAATACTTCATGTGTGTATGTGTGTAATGTGTGTGTGTGTGTGTGTGTGTGTTTGTACATATATATACATGACTAATACATAAGAATTTTTACAATTATAAGAAGACAAGCAATTTAACTGTTTAAAAATAGGCAACGATTTGAGAAGACACATCACAAAAAGAAGATACCTGAATGGTCAATAACTACATGAAAATATGTTTAATACCAAAAATACAGATTAAAACAAGAAGATACCACTACATATCCACAAGGATGACTATAATTTAAAAGAACCTATACATTTCAGGTGGAAATGTAAGATGGTACAATTACTTTGGCAAATATTTCAGCAGTTTCTTGTAAGATTAAACACATTGCACACTTATATGGTCTAGGAATTCTATTCCTTTACATTCACTCAAAAGAAAATAAAATTATGTGCACAAAATGAGTTGTCCACAAATATTCACAGTGACAGCAGATCATAGGTGGCTACCAACATACAGGAATAGGGTGAGATTTACTATGAAGGAATACCAGGGAACTTTTTGGGGTGATGAAACTATTCAATAGCATAATTGCCATAGGTGTATACATTTGTCAAAGCTTATTAAATTGTACACTTAAAATTTATGCATTTTATTTTTTGCAAACTATACCTCAATAAAGTTGACTTTTTTTTGTAAAGTAGAAGGGAGAGGAGCCTGAATTGGGACCTGAGCTTCTTTAGTAAGATTTCCCCAGGCAACTCCCATGAGGGACTCTTCATTGAGGTCCCTGTTTGTGCCAAGGAATGCGGAGGCAAAACATTTTTGGAATAGCTAAGTTATTCACTTGTTCCCTTAAATTTGCTAAATGACATACCGTATTTACTGAAATATTCAAAGTATTTATTTAAATTTCCTTTGGGTGAGAATAAACCCTGAAATTAGATAAGGTATAACAAACTTACATATATTTAACATATATGCAAACAGACATATATATCTAAATATGGCAATTATCTAAATATTTAATTCAGTCCAATAAATAGTTTAATAACTTAATTTAAAAATCTTAAGAAACTTCCTAGGAAATCAAAATGGGCAATGTAGTTTTAACAGTTCTTCCCTGTAGCTGCAGATAACCCTGCTTTTTAGTTTGCACATCAGCTTTCATTTTATCTTTACAGCTACTCCCACTTCCCCATTTTCCTGTCTCTTTCTTGTGGGACCATTTCATCTCTAGTCAGACATGCTGTTCCAGGGATATCTGGTTTTAATATATAAAATTTTGGTATATGCATATTACTGAAATGATGTCTAGCCAATACCTCTAGAAATAAACTCAAAAAGTGTTTCTAAAACATCTTTCCTTTGTATGGCAAAATACCAGAAATGAAGAAGGCTGATCAGGAAGGAAAACAAATTACTAGGCCTAAAACTGAACTAAATTATATTGGAAAAGGACACTACAGATTCTGTAAAAAATTACAATGATCATTTATTGAACTAGGCACTAACTTTAGGCTAATATTAGCTTAATTAGTAGGTAGAAGAGTCTTCACGTAAATTAAGTCTGACATCAATGCCCACGCTCTAACCTAAACCATTACACTATAGTGCCATAGTAACTTTAGAGCTAACTATTATAGGAGCCTTGTCTTGCCATAAAAAGAGAGGAATCTGTCCTGTCTATGGCAAAGTACACCAAAATGCTAAAGTAGTCCATCTTTCCAATTACTCATCCTTTGATGTCCAGGATAAACTCTCTGAGCATTCTCTCTCTACCCCAGTAACAAAGTCTAGCCTAAACTTCAAAACGCTGCTCTTTACATTAATTTGCTATGACAGAGTATTACAGTAAGGCAATAATATGGAGAAAATGAATGTTCTTTCCACATTACACCTTTACTATCTGACAAAGAAATGACAAAGAGATCTGAATAAGATGAGCACAATATACCTAATGGGATGCCCTTCCCGTTTCTCCCAGTTGCACTAGCCTATACATCTTCCAAAACAGAATCAGAAAACCTACACTCTCTCCACAATACAAACCGTAAAAGCACATGTCCCTCCCACAACACCTTCTTTTCCAGTTTGGCTATGAAATCAACTCTCAAATACTGAGGTTAACTCAATTTTCTTCCTCAGAATAATTACAAGCTGGGCTGTGGATTGGGACAGGAAAAGGTAACATGAGACTATATTTTCAATCAATATTCAGAAAAGCATAATCTAGTAAATATTTGATTTTATTAAGGCTTAAGAATAAATTATAGTACTTATAAGTAGTTAAATACTAAGACATCCTTGAAGTATTTATTAGAGAGATACTACATATTTTACAAATCTTTACTACTCTTAATTCAACTAGAAGCACTAGACTAAAACAAAGTTTAAAATATTTTAACTAGAAAGGAATTTGTATTTCATAGCAACTCTGTGTCAATTTATCCAAGATTTTACATATGTTCACAATAACTTAAAATAAAATCACAGGTTTCATTCATAAGTTACACATTTCTTTCTAAATATAAGTAGAAAAGGGTAGCTACAGCAGTCTTAAAATCACTATTTTTAGTGTCGGTAAAGTGAAAGTGAAAAGCTGTTTGTCACCTAGTGGGGGAAGATAAAGAAAATACACATTACACTTTATATGAAAAAGAGTACATACAAATTAAGGATGACTCTTCTCCATTGTGTTCAATGACAGAATTATTACTGGCATTAAGATTTTTCTGGCAGTCTCTGGAATGTTTTACTAGAAAGAAAATCCTCTAATGCTCTACTTTAGGAAAGGCAAGTAAAGAAAAACACTAAAATTTACCTGAAACATTAATTAAAATAATAAAACTTTGTTTTAGTGTTTATTAATTCATCTAGCCTTTTCCTTTAATAACGATAATGCCATACAAACAATTAGCTGTAAAATAGGTTAAGTTGTTTAAATCCAAAAAATGTTAAAATATACAACCTTAAGCTAATATTCAACATTTGTATTGTAAAAGTAGTAGACATTTATTGTAGATAACTGAGAAAATACGTATCAAAAAGACCCATAATTCTCACCATCGGTATCTTATACTAGTATATATCATATTCTAAATCTTTGTACACCTTTTAATTTTGAATAAACATTTATCATAGAGAAGTTTTATGTTAATATAAACAAATTCATGTTTAGATTGATGTTGTGTTTTTAAGGACAATGGTAAGGAAAGGAGATAAAATTTTAAGCCCCAGAGTATTCTACCCATTCTGCAAATTCAAAAGTGGCAGTCAAATTAGTCAGAAAAACAAGTCCATGCTCCTGAAAATGAACCTCTTTTTCAGTCTCTAAGAAAGGTGACCTTTTTCAGTTTGATCTCACTTCTTCTTTTACAACAGTAGTCTGTGGTTTTTTCCATTATACAGTATACGCAAATGAAAGCATGAAGGCTGTGATAAGGTCTAATAAGCTTGTGCTATAACAAAAAGAAGTCTTCGCTGCAACTGTGGAGAAAAATGAAATGCCTAAACAGGCTGTAAAAGATAAGCAAGCAAATGGAATTGAGAGAGGCTAGTGCTAAGAATGAATTTATTCACTGTCAACCAAATTCCTATAACTTGAAATAAGCTCACTCAGAATTTAAAAAAATATATATATATATATTTAAAAATTAAAAACACAGGATCTTTAGAGGATTCGGGGAGTGGGAGGTGAGGAAATTCACAACCTAGGAGGATTAATTTTGCCAGACAGTAGAAACTTATAACATAACCACATCTGAGAAAAATATATAGCTTAGGTTTTAAAAATTACAATGTAAAAGGAATTGACCCTTTTATTTTGAAACAAAGTAATGAAAATTAACATGAACTTAGAGCTAGGGCAAACTGGCTTGTTTATAGCAAGCTAGAAAAACTATTCAGAAGCTATACTAATGCTTAAATAAATGTTTCACATTTCAGAATGTTTCTTGAAACTAAACTTATTCAAATGAGCTCAAAATGTTTAAGGCCATTTTCTACAGGGTTATTGTTCAAGCACTATCCTACAACATTAAGTCAAAATAAAAGAAAGCTAGGAAAAGAAACTTCTTCATATCAAAATGAACCAGACTATTTTTTTCTAAAATACTTATATCAGTAGTCAAAGCTAAGACTTACATATAGTTCAATTACTTGTTTCCTACAACATTATCAAAGAGAAATAAGACAACTAAAGCAAAATAAGGCAATAGAAAATAAAAGCTGTGGAAGTGATCCAATTCTTCTCTTCCTTTGGACTTACTAGGCAAGATCAGAAATACCTCTACCCTATACTTAAAGTGATATTCTGTGTATGAGAAAATTAATCATATAAAGTTTGCTTCTGCTAGAGATGCAAGGTATAGAACAACTATGAGCTATGATCACTGCCTTTGAGGTAACTCTCATAATGTAGATTTAAATATACAGGCAGATAGATGAGGGCACTCCTAAAAACCTCAGAATTTATTTATAAAAATTGTGTATATATTCTTACATGTTTAAACTTCAGAAACCTTCAAAGTACTCTTCGTTTGAAGCAAGACATCTATCAAGACGCTTTTTCCACTGCTCAAAAGAGTTTTTGAACTCGTCAATTTTGATGCCTTTTAGTGCTTCTGTGGTTTTTGTTTCAGTTCCTCTACATGGGCAAAACGTTTCCCTTTGAGAACTTTTTTCATCCGAGTAAACAACAACAACAAAAAGTCGCTCAGGGCAAGATCAGGTGAATAGGGAGGTTGGGGCACCAGGGTCATGCCATTTTTTGGCCAAAAACTGCTGAACACTCAGCATGGTGTGGGCACGTGCGCTCGTAAATCACCCATCAAGATATGGGCAAACTCGAAAGAACCTCCAAAAAAAATTCACTGAAGCCAAACACAGCCTCTCACGACATTAGCTGATAAACTGACGCTGATAAACACTTACCTAGTGGGGGAAGTCTGGCGCTGATAAACACTTACCTAGGGGTCAACTCTCCAAAAAGATAATTCTGGGAACTTTGGGGGCCCCCCTCATAGATATAGATATATATAAATACATGACAGTATCTAGTTTTAGAAGTCTGCTAAAGCATGGGTCCCCAACCCTGGCCATTGACCAGTACTGGTGGTGGCTTGTTAGGAAATGGGCCGCACAGTAGGAGGTGAGCAGCAGGCTAGTGGAGCTCTGTCTTCTGTCAGATCAGCATCTTCTGTTAGATTCTCATAGGAACACGAACCCTATTGTGAACTGCGCATGCGAGGGGGATCTAGGCTGCATGCTCCTTAAGAGAATCTAATGCCTGATGATCTCCTCACCCGCCGTGGAAAAATTGTCTTCCATGAAACTGGTCCCTGATGCCAAAAGGTTTGGGGTCCACTGTGCTAAAGGAAATAATCTAAAATGAAAAGACATGTTCAAAAATGTTCATTGTTATTATAAATATTTTAAAAACTGAAAGTAGATTGTGTTGGAATGATTGCTACTGGACTTGTCCTCTTGCTATGGACAACTAGGAAACTGTACCAAATATGTGAAGCGAATGTTTTCAAACATTGGGAAAAAATAGCAAAGGACTGTGATGTCAACGCTTATATTAAATATTATCCTAAAGGCCTTAATTAGTACAGTCAGATAAAGGAAAGAAAAAGAGAAGCAAATCTATATTAATTCACAGAAGATACAATCTAATTCTAAAGAATCCATAAAAGAGCTATTTGAAATAATTAATTTAGCAAGATCACAGTGTACAGGTCAACAGAAAAGTATCACTGTATTTCTATGTACTAACAACAAACAATTAAAATATAAAATAAAATACAATATCATTTATAATATTATTCAAATACATGAATCCTTAGGGATAAATTTCATAAAGTACATTTAAGACCTGCACATTGAAACCATTGCTGAGAGAAATTAAAGAAGCTCCTAATAAATGGAAAAATATGCCATGTTCATTTATCAGAACACTGAATACTGCTAAGACAGCCACATATCTAAAAATGATGTATAGATTAGGCACAATTTCATTCGAAATCTCAGGATTTTAATTATACAAGTTGACAAGCTGACTGCAAAATTTATCTAGAAATTCAAAGGAGAAAGAGGAAGAGGAGATCCAAAAATTTGAAAAAAAAACAGATTTGGAGAACTTGTACTATTTGATTTCAAACTTTATGGTAAAAGTACAGTAAAAAGACACTGTGATACTGGCATAAGGACAGATACATAAATCAATAGAACAAATCAGAATACAACAACAAAGATATTACGGTAAGTGAATGGGGAAAAATCGTCTTTTCAATAAATGGTGCTGGAACTAAACATATGAGAAAAAAACTGAACAAGTACCTTTAGCAAACACCATACACAAAATAAACTAAATGGATCAAAAGCTAAAACCATAAAAATTTTAGAAGCAAACATGGAAGAAAAAAATTGATGACCTTAGGTAGGCAAAGATTTCCTATAAAGGAGTCCCCAGTACCTGTCTGTGGTCTGTTAGGAACTGGACCACACAGCAGGAGGTGAGACCGATTGAAGCTTTATCTCTACAGGCACTCTGCATCACTCGCATTACACCTGAACCCCACCTCCTGTCAGATCAGCAGTAGCATTAGATTCTCATAGGAGCACAACCCCTATTGTGAACTGCGTATGCGAGGAATCTAGGTTACACACTTGTTATGAGAGTCTAATACCTGATGATCTGAGGTGGAGCTGAGGCAGTGATGATAACACTGGGGAGTAGCAGCAAATACAGATTAACATTGGTAGAGAGGTTTGACTGCTCAGAGACCCTAATAAATCAATTGCTCGGAGACTCATATCAAAACCCTATCAGTGAGTGGCAGTGGGTTGATATACTTAAATTGTACAGCTGCATCCAGTGGCAGATTTTAAGTTAGGAGTCGACACTCATTTTAGTCTGTGTGTGACCCACCCATTATTTTATTTACCACTTCCATTCATGCCACTTTTTTATGATGAGTTGTATAACTATTTCATTATATATTATAATGTAGTAATAATAGAAATAAAGTGCACAATAAATGTTATGTGCTTGAATCATCCCCAAACCCTTCCCACTCCCCAGTCCATGGAAGAACTGTCTTTCACGAATCCAGTCCCTGATGCCAAAAAGGTTGGAGACCACTGTTATAAAGAACATAGGAAACCATAACCATAAAAAAGTGATAAACTGGACTGTGTCAAAATTAAACTTTTATATTCTGGAAATTATAGTTAAAAAAACAAAAAGGCAAGCCACCAAATGGGAGTGTATATCCACATGGCATGTATGTATCAAATGAAGATACTGTATCCATAATACATAGACAATTCTTACCAAAGAAAACAAAAAAGAAATGGTCTACTGATGCATAAAACATGAAGGATTTAAAGAGCATTATGCTAAGAGAAAAAAGTTTGCCTCAAAAGATTACATACTGGATGATTCAATGTTTCTGATATTTTTTAAAAAGGTAAAATTATAGGAACAGAAAATTAATGATTGCCAGAAACTGTGAGTGGGTGGAGGGGTTAATTACAAAGAAGCGGCTTGAGGAAACATTTTGAGATGATGAAGCTGTTCCAAATCTTGACTGTGGTAGTAGCTACAAGACTGTACACTTTTATCAAAACTCATAGAACAGTACACCAAAGATAATAAATTTTACTGAATATAAATTAAAAGGAAACTATAAGAAAACTACAATTACATACCAATACCAAGACTTCAAAATGGCTAAAATTTAAAAGAGTGACAATATAAAATGCAGGTGAAAATGAGGAACTACCACTTTCGTACACAGGTAGAATGTACACTGGTACAACCACTTTGGAAAACAGTTCAGCAGTCTCTTGTAAAGCTAAAAAATAAACTAATAATAACAGCAATTTCATCTCTTGATATTTGCCCAAGGAAAATGAAAGAATTTGTCTACACAAAAACTTGTTCAAAAATGTTTATAGCAGAGGAAATGAGGAAAACCCACTCTGACTGAGTGCTAAGTATTTTTCCACTCCTGGTCTTCTCCTTCTTCCTCCCCCAAGCCCTGGGCCCACAAAACCCAGTCTTTTGTTTGGGGCTCCTTTGATAGTGAGAAGACACGAACCCACAAACCTATTCTGATCCACTCTACAGTGGGGAAAAATGTAACTTGGAGGTGGAGAGAGTCCTCAGAATTTTCTCTGGCTTAGCTTCTTGTTTATACAATCACAGTAAGTGATTAAAGGCTTGACTGCTATTTTGATTTTGGCTTATTGTCTTAATCAGCTACTCAGACACATAGCAGCTCTGCTAAGCTCCTGACAATATGATTGTTTAAATAGATGCAAATTATTTTTGATGAAATTTAACATTCATTACTTAAAAAATGTTCAGCAAATAGAAATGAAAAAGTATCACCTCCATTTGTAAAGTGTAACTATGGAAAACCCACAGCTGATGAAATAGCAAAATATTTAATACTTCCTCAAAAGATACAAGACAAAAAATGAATATCATCTTTACCAGTGCAATAAAGCAGCCATCACAAAAAGACATAGGGACTGAAAATGAAGTATAATTTTCTTTATTTGCAGATGATATGAATGTGTACATAGAATATCCAAAGAAACTGACAACCACTAGAATTAATATTTATTTAGTAATGCTGTTTTATATCTTGATTAGAGACTACACTTACATTGCTGTATGCATCTGTCAAAAAAATCACAGAATGTACATAAAATGGGTGACTTTTACTGGATGTAAATCATATCATAAGAAAAGAAATTAGTAATATCTTAGGATAAAAAAACACATAAATGAATTGCATGTCTACATCTTAGCAACAAGTATCTAAAATAAAATTTTAAAATGATATAATTTAGAATAAAAATAATTATATGCATAAAAAATTTAACAAATGTGCATGGCCTCTATGATAAAGGGTAATCAAAGAATACCTAAATTAATGGAAGAGTATACAGTGTTTATCAATTGAAAACAATAATTTTAAGATTTCATTTGCTCCTAAATTGATCTATAGAATTGTCGCAATCCCTATCAAAATCTTAAAATGCTTTTTAGTAGAAACTGGCAAGTTGAATCTAAAATTTATATCGAATAAACACCCAATACAATATCTAAGGCAATCTGGAAGAAGAACAAATGTGAAGATCTTAGGCTACCAAAATAATGCCAAAGTAATTAAGATAATGTGATACTTCATATGGATAGACAAACATATCAGTAGAACAGACCAGTGTGTTCCAACCTAGGCCTGTACATATACATTTAATTGATTTTCAATAAAGTCATCAAGGCAATTCAATTAAAACAGGGATTTTCTTTTTTCTTTATTCCATTCTGTAGAAAGCTCCCTCATACCCCTCCCCTTTCAATGCCTTTTGTGTCTTATCTAAAAAATCATTAGCTCTAAGGTTATGAAGATATTATCATATGTTTTCTTCTAGTATCTTTTTAGTTTCAGGTTTTGTATTTGGGTCCATTTTCTTAGAAAGATACCCAGTTATTCCAGTACTGATATACACTTTTAGTAAAGGAACATTAATCTTAACAATGAGATACTTCTATTACCAAGTAGCAATTAATACAGCTAATTGTTAGAAAATTTTTGCCATCCAGAGTTCCTGTAACTTGATCCATTGATTACAGGTCTTGCCTCTTGGTGCTATCCAAACAAATGTACTCTTTTCCCAAATTCAACATCCATTCAGCAACTACCTATTGAGAGAAAACCATATACAAGAAACCAGTCTATACACTCTGGTGAATACAAAGAGATGTAAGATAAAGACCCTAGTTTCATGGATATTTCCATTTAGTACCTAAAAATAACTAACTTTAGCTCATTGTCTTTCTTTATCCCTGTTTCCTCTGCTGTAGTTTGTAAAGCAAGGATGTTTTCAACTTGGCAATTGTATTGAAGATGGTAGGCAAGGTGAGTACAATATAGTACCTCCAATTTCTCCATGGTATTTTAACTGTATCTATCAAGATTGAGTACAATTACAAAATCATATTACCAGTTTACCAATCCCTAAACCACTGCAGCATACTGGAGAGAGGACTAGAATAAAATTCAGAGAAGATGGCTTTCATGTCAGCCTTCATAACTAACTAATTAGCTACATCTTTCATTAATCACTTCACTTTCCTGTAAAATGATGTAGTCGGTCTCTGTATAGCAGGGGTTTTTCAAACTTTGTGGACTCAGGACCCTTTTACCCTCTTAACAATTATTGAGGACCCCAATATATAGGTTATATCTAACAATATGTATCATATAAAAATTAAAACTGAGTAATATTTAACATATTTATTTATTTTCAAGTGACAACAATAAACTCATTACATGCATTTTCCAAAACAAAAAATAGAAGACTGTTATATAATTTTTGTAGATTTGTCTGCTTTGAAAGAAGACAGCTGAATCTTCATTTCTGCACTCATGTTATTATAATATGCTGCTTTAGTGAAGATATATGAAGAAAATCTGGCTTCGCAAAGTTATATAGTTGGAAAAGTGAGTGTTCTAATAGCAATTTTAAATAAGCTTAGTTAGTTGCAATGTAGAATCTGAAACTTTATCAACTAACTTTTTGTTCAATTGCATTAAAACTTATTGATCGGCAGAGCGCGGTGGCTCACGCTTATAATCCCAGCACTTTTGGAGGCCGAGGTGAGAGGATTGCCTGAGCCCACGGGTTCGAGACCAGGCTGGGCAACTTGGTGAGACCTCATCTCTACAATAAATCAACAAAAATTAGCCGGGTGTGATGGTGTGTGCCTGTAGTTCCAGCTACTCGGAAGACTGAGGTGGAAGGTTTGTATTAACCCAGCAGGTCGCGGCTGTGGTAGCCATTAGCACGCCACTGCACTCTAGCCTAGGTGACAGAGTGAGACTCCGACTCAAAAAAAAAAAAAAAACTCATTGATCTATCTTGCCCCTTGAATGGATCTTTTATCTATGCATGATTTTGTAACATCGAGCATTAGTCATTTGAAAAATATTATTTCACTTAGATATGCAGAGCTTCCAAGTGTTAATGCAATTTATTGTACAATATAAAAAATATACATTAATATAATTACCAACTTCATTAGAAAAGTCTAAGATTTGGGAGACTGTCATGGTCACAGTGGCAGATTTAAGTTTTCCAAAATTCTAGTTCTCATTTGAAAAGCTAAACTTTTTCATTGGTCACAAATACTGCCATTAGTTTTTTCCTTGAAGTAATAGGCTCACTTTGCTCATTTTAAGAAAATGCCTCTAAAATAACCAAGTATAAAAACCAATTTGTCTCAGTTGTTCTTTCAAGTAAAAATATGTTCCATGAAAAAATCAGTCAGTTCAGCCCACAACTCAAAGAAACTGCACCAGTGCTTTTCCTGGAAGCAACTATTTTACTTCAGCATACAGAAAAGTGTTTTGTGCATACTTCATATTTCGTCATACACAATGTTTAAAAAGATGTCCGCAAAAAGGTCAAAATTTCATTAAAAACAATGCTACACTGAGGGCATTCTTAAGTAAAATTTGCTTTTCCCTCCCTGAGAGCATGAAGGACAATTTGGTGGTAGTTTTACCCACCATCAGTACATATGTCAACACAGTGGAAAAAGACAGCACACTGCTCACATTTGCTATGATCTGCATGTTTGTATCCTTCCCAAATTCATATGTTCTAAAATTTTAATCCCCAAGGTGAGGGCATTAGGAGGTAGATCCTTTGAAAGATTATTGTCATGGAGGTGGAGCACTCAACAAAAATTAATCAACAAAAATTAGCTGGGTGTGATGGCGCATAGGATTAGTGCCCTTGCAATAGAGGCTCAAAAGAGACCCCTTTTATCAAGTGAAGACACAGTGAGAAGATGCCATCTATGAACCAGATAGCAGGCCTTCACCAGACACTGAATATGCCTGACTCTTAGGCTTCCCAGCTTTCAAAACTTTGAGTTATAAATTTTTGTTGTTTATATGTTGCCCAGCCTAAAGTATTATCTTATAGTAGCCAAACAGACTAAGACAGTATTATTGTCAAAACAGTTCTCATGTTTCCTCTGACAGGATCTCAGGAACTCCAGGGGTCTACAGATCGCATTTGAGGACAACTGACCTAAAGGATCACTAATGTCCTTCCAGCTCAGAAATGTCTATCATTATATAAATTGTCAACATCTTTCATTTTTACAACACTATAAAACACTAGTTTTCTTATATAAGCAATATAACTGGCATTAACCAAATATACCAATATCTCATAAATCTTTTATATCAACTGATCCTGAGGACAAACTCATGAGGTTGTGAATCAGTATCTATTTCTTCCTGCCAACAAATAAAGAGACCTTGATTGTATTCAAATTTTTTCTACCCTCCAACTTTTCCAGGCAGCAATCTGTTTGCCAGGGCAGGAGGAGGTGTGTGTGTAAAAAAAAAAAAGCTACAACATGCAGATACCAAGACATTAATAGAGAGAATAAAAAGAATTCAGGAGAGACAAGAGGAAAATAGGAAGGAGTTGATAAATGAAATAACA
>CAUYQG010097567.1:0-29351 GCA_963574415.1 Tarsius wallacei
TTGTCTGCTCTGCCATTTCCTGCAGAGCTTTGACTGCTTTCACTCTCTCCCCAGTGTCCAGAATAGGAAAGGAGGAGGGGCAGTAGGGGTGGGTGGGACTCCAATCCTCCCCTCCCACTCTCATATGGTCAGGGAGATCCCTTCCAGGGGAGACCCCTTCCAGGGGAGGTGCAGGATTGTCCCCAGGTATATACATACTACTTGTGGGGTGCCCCAGTCAGGCCTATCCTGGAATGGAGCTCTCCCACTGTGACTGGCGTCCAGGTTCTGCCTGGGTTTGTCCCTCTCAGTCGTGCCCCAGCCATATAGGTCTGACATTCAGAGGATTGTTGGGGAGGAGGGGGGTTGTGTCAGTCCCAGACTCACCACTGATCTCTTTGGAGTTCTTCCTTGTCCTTTACTGGCCGCACCCTTTGTCCCACGACTGGATCAGGATAGGGGGTGGAGCACCTGAGACTCAGCACTCATCAGGTCCCTCGGAAGTTTGTGTTCTCGGGATATTCCCTCTGGGTTATGATCAACCCCTGAGTAGTTAATCCGCCAGTCACAGAGATTGGGTCTGTTAATCCATGGTGAGCAAGTCAGAGCACTTTCCTGCTCTATTTTCAAGATGTTGGCAGGGTACCTCTTTCATCTTCTCCAGTGGGACTCTGCCTCTGGGCTCCCTCCACAGCCCTTGCTGCCAGTGTCTAGCCAGGCACTGAAGTCGTGAGGCAAAGCTTGGCGCTGGCAGTCTCTCCGGCTGCAGTGGTGAGATAGAACCTGGAGCCGGTAGTCTCTCCTCACCACTTCTTTGCAGGAAAACTTTTGAATGTTAAAAAAAAAAAAGGTGTTTGGCTTCTGCATCCCAGGAATTGCTAGGGACCAAGTACAGAAGCTGTAGCACCAGCTGCTTCACCAGGAGGGCCCTGGCCACTTGCTCACAAGCCCCCACTTAGTCAGTCTCTCCCAGCATTTTCTTCCCAGAAAGGGTTTTGTTGATTTTTTTTAAATGGCACTCAGCTTCTGCATCCCGGGAATCGCTGGGGTCTAAGTCAAGCAGCTACCGCGCCAGCCATGGCACCAGGAGAGCCCTGGCCGCTAGCTCCCTAGCCCTCACTCATTCAGCTGCTCACATGCCCACTCACTCACCAGCACGCACACAAAATTTTCCATACGATCACTCACTCACACTGGGACTCGCATAATCTGACTGGTTCAGCCATCGTCTTCCCAACCCATAAATCACATTTTAAAAGTGTCTTAAAATAAAAGAAGAAAATGCAAAGAAAAAAAAAGACAGTTCTAAGTTTGAGTATGTTTTGATGAGATTGACTGCTATATTGCTAACGAATATATCAGAGATTATTTGTGCTAATGTTAATACTCTTCATAATTTTGTTAAAAGTAGGTTCTTTGTTAAAGAACTCTATAGCAAATGGATATTTATTTATATAGAAATGTCATAGTTTCAAGATATATATGCTTGGATTTAGATAACATCTTTTCCAAACACAATTAGAGAAATAAAATAAATAATAAATTATATCAACATAATGTATTCAAAGGCTTTCCCCTTTCCATAATTTTGCTTCCACTTCGGTTTTTTTTTTTTTTTTAATTTTTAGAATTGGAGTCAGGATCTCACTCTGTCACTCAGGCTGGAGTGTAGTGGCACAATCATAGCTCAGACTCATCACAGTCTCAACTTCCTGGGCACAGGTAATCCTTCTGCTTCCACCTTCCGAGTAGATGGGACTACAGGCATGTGTCACTATGCTTGCCTACTTTTTTTTTTTTTTTGTAGAGACAAGATCTCACTACGTTGCCTAGGCTGGTCTCAAACTCCTGGGCTCAAGCAATCCTCCTGCCTTAGCCTCCTTAATTTCTGGGATTATAGGCATGAGCCACTGAACCTGACCTCCACTTCAGTTTTAAGATAATTTTTTTCTTTGCACATTATTCTTCAACTCTATTGTTTGTGTTTATGGGAGTGTCTTAAAATGTACCTGGGATTTGTTTTAATCAGGTATAGTAAGGTGACAGACACAGAGACAACTGCCTTTGAAATAAGTGTTTATTACTTACAGTTCCCAAGAGGGGAAGCATACCATGTCATACAGAGCCACATGGGGACACATCCAGGCCAATCAGGAGGCAGAAGGAATAAGGGAAAACTTGACTCAGAGCCTTTTACTGTGGTTTCCATGGGAGAGAATGGGGGAGGCAGGAGAAAAAAGTTTGAGCAAGTTTATGATTGGACAGTTTGAGCAATTACAAGGGGCTCTGGCCATAAGGGTGGTCTCTAGTCTGGTACATGGTTTTAGAATGATTTAGAGCAGAAGAAATACTGGCTTGTTGTATGAGAGTTTGATAAAGAATGTGGCTGGGGATAGGAGATTTGGACTAGTTGGTTTATATATGAAAGGTGTGCTCACAGACAACTTGTCTGGCATCTCTAAGAATTGGCTAACCCTGGGAGGGACAGTTCCTCCCCAAGCTCACAAGGGCCCTCATGATGTCAAAGCATCATAAAATACAGAACATTAAAAAAAGCCACCAGCCGGGCTCAGTGGCTCAGCCTGTAATCCCGCGCCTTTGGGAGGCTGAGGTGAGTGAATTGCCTGAGCCCGCGGGTTCGAGACCCGCCTGGGCAACTTGGCGAGACCTCATCTCTACAATAAATTTTTAAAAAATATCAGCCGGGCGTGGTAGCGCGCGCCTGTAATTCCGGCTACTCCGAAGGCTGAGGCGGAAGGATCGCCGGAGCCCAGCAGGTCAAGGTGCCTTGTGAGGTATTGCCCAGACATGGGCTGTTTCCCTATCCCCCTATCCTCAGGAGTGGGCTCTGGCCCCTGGCCCCCAGTCTGGGTGACAGAGTGAGACTCCAACTCAAAAAAAATAAAAAATTAAAATTAAAATTAAAAGAAAATTAAAAAAAAAAAAGCCACCATGATTAATTCAGGGGGGATCTTCTCTGATCTCTTTCAAACAAATCTTTAAAATAAGTCTGGTTACATAATTCTCTCACTTTTTAATTTGGTAATAAAATTTATGATTTATAAGGGAAAAAATTGTGAAAATAATCATGAAAATAGCTATCATTGATGAGCACTTACTATACCTCGCAACTGGTGAGACACTACATATATGATCTCATTTGAAGTATTAAACTGTAAGAAAACTAAAATGAAAAAGAAAAAATTAACTTCTTGTCCTTGTATATTTGTTGTTTTATAGTAAAGTATCTCAAGGTTTGCAAGTGATCCAGGGGACTTTGAAAGAGGTAATTAAACATTCTTTTCCTTCTAAACAGAGATGAGTCAGCCTCTTAACACTCATGTGGGATTGTGAGGCTGCTTTTATGTGCATAATCTGCCATATTGGGTAGTTAATTGGTGAATTTGATTAGTTTTGGCATCATTTGGAAGCTCAGACTCTGATAGTGGCTCTAACTGAAAGTCCCTCCATATATAATTTCTTCAGTTTTTGAGTAAGGGTTCTTAAACCGGCATTATACAGGCAGGTAGCATCTGGCATATGTACTGCCATCCCTCAATCCATATCCATGGAAGATATCATTTTGCCTGAGCAAGGATGCAGCCTCAGAATCTCTCTCAACACAATACTCTAGGAATTCATACTCAGTTTTTCTAGGTTGACATGATAGATGAAACATTTAATATATTTGCTATCTGTATACAGCTGAAGATCATGTCCCTACACAGTTACAATAACATTTTAGATTTAAGATAATTAATAAACTATTATTTATTGAATAAAGAAAATCCAAGACATAATTTGATGTTCATATGTTTGTAATGGATATTTGTCTTATGAAATGTACAACCTAGGCTCCCACTGATGAGCCAGTCCCTTTCCAGTTAGCTTCAGATGGGCATCGATTGCTTTAGATTACACATCATCATCACCCAGTGGCACTTTCTTGTGATATCAGAACCATTCATGCCCACAAGGACCCAGTTCCATGTATGTTGTGTTTTGATTGAAACTGCTGCTGCCAGTCTTACCCTTCCTGCCTCTCTCAACCTCCCCACTCCGCACTTCAAGCTGCACAGGGAAGGCATCTGGCTGAGCCAATCACAGCCCTTCCTGGGACTCCTCTGCTAGAGAATCTGGGGAGACCATTTCTATTAGAGATGCTAGGCCAGGCTGGGTATAAGCAAGGGGCTGGTGGTGGCTGTCTTTTCGATCATGTGGAAGATGGCAGGCATAATTATGTGAGCTGAACCAAGTGGGGTGGGGGAAGAGGGAGGAGGGGAGGGAGGAAAGAAGAGGAGAGAGAAAAAGATAGAGATAGAAAGAGGAGAGATGGGGGTGGTGGGGGGAGAGAGCCCTTAGATCCAGCTAGTCCTGAAGTCAGATGCACACTAAGCTTTCCAGGGCCAAGAGGCCAATAAATTATTTTTGTGTCCTCTTAGACTAGTTCAGAGAGAACTGGATTTCCCAATTTGCAATCAACAGAGTTCTAACTAATAAAAAAAAATTTTTTTAAATCAAAGGGATATTTTACTCTCTTTATGTTGCTATTTCCTGCATTTCAACTGTTGCACAGGTGCCTGTTACTGAGGAGATACATGGCTTATAAAGAGATAGCATTTACTGAGTGCTTACTGTATGCTAGGCATTGTTCTAAGCACTTTCTGTGCAGTGAAAATTAATTAATTCTCTTAAAAATCATTTGACGGGCATTGTTAAGACTCTTCTGCAGATGCAGAAACTGAGACACTAAACAGCTAAGAAAATGTGGTCGCAGAGCCTATAAATGGCAGAGTTGGAATTTGAACCTAGAGAGACTGGCTTGAGTCTGTGCTCTTAGCTACTATTGTGGTTGGACCCTTGACAGAAAGACAGGACACCGAGGCTTCTTTGCCAGGAAGCAGCATTTATTTGTGCCGACACTGGCCCAGCAGATTCACATCCAAAGGCTGAGCACCGAACACAGTGGGGTGTTGCCTTTTAGCTAACTTTTTATCACATTCTAGCCCCTTTGTCTCCCTTATATGGCAACATGCATTTCTATTGGGTATTTTATGGCACAGGGTTGTAACAGGGTTACACTTGCACACTTAGATATTGACTACGCTATGTTACTTTCTCTTTGTTCTGGGAAGGCTCTTATCACACTATGCTAATACTTACAACCTGCTTTTGTCCTAGTTTTGCTTTTCATAATTATGTCTAATACCAAAAGAGAACGAGGCACAGTGTCCCTTCTCCTTTCCATGTTTTGAATGCCTAGGTGCTTTCTAACTTTATGAACAAGAGGGCCTAGTTTCCCTTTATAGAGAATTCAAGAATTGCTGTTCTTTAGATTTGGGGAGAACATTTCAGAAGAAACACTATCCATAAGAATAGTGACTCCTAAACTGACACAACACTCCTGAAATTGCCCATCTTTTCATAAGTCTATCCATCAGATGTTTTTAAACCAGTGATGAAGCCAACCCAAAATAGACAGGTGAACTGCGGCATAGACTATGAGATAAATATATCTAAGAAAGTCAAATGTTATGAGAACTAATCCCTTACTGTTCAGGGATTAGAATCGAAAGCAGGACAATCTGCTGTGCTTAACTGGGTGAAGTCACTTTTTTTTTTTTTTACTTTTCTCATTGATTGCTAGTGAAGATTCTCCTTGAAGTTCAAGTTCTCGCAGCCCTCTGTCCCAGTCCCCTGCAGAATTGTCAAATCCCACTTTTGCACTTAGTACTTGATTACCTGCTGAAATCCTGAAATTGCCACAGCTGTTGCTATTTTAGCTCCTTGAATTTATGAGCACCAGAGCATCTCCCTTGCATCTGCCCTGGCTGTTGCTTTTGAAATGAGTGATCACATGGGAAGGGAAAGGGGAAGAGGAAGCAGCCCAAACATTTTCCTGGTGCTAAGAAAAGGAGCAACTCTTGACTCTGCGATGCGAATAGTAGTGACTGAGAACATTAAATGTGTTTATCTTTCTTCTGAGGAATGCTAAGTATTTTTAAAAAGAGACTCCTGACTCATCATGCAGAAGTACAAGGACACACATTAAAAATAGTGGCGTGATTTATAACGTTGAGATGCTCTACAGTGGGGTGACATGAGGTTTGCTTTTAAATAGAGGGGTAGCCTATGGAGAAAATATAGCAATCTTCTCTCTAAAGGCTCTGGTCAACTCATGGGGTCTTCCATTCAGATGAATGATAGGTGACAGTGGGGGCAGAAGTCGGGAGGGAGGGGCTCGTGGATGTGGCGGCCATACTGTTTCCATGAGCATGTCTCTTCTCTTTTCTTAATGGAGACTGACATACACTCTGGTTTCTGGTCTTAGATCAAAGTGGCTTTAAGCCAAGGAGCAAGCCCACCAGACACCTTTTACGAGTCTTCAACTCTATCTGGGCTTTGATTTGGGGTCATCTATTCACCACGATTATCTGACCTTTGCCCTGCCTCATGTTGCCATGGCCCCAGAGGAAGGCCAATTGCTGAGAGCTCACCAAGGATAGTAAGATCCTGCTGGATAGTCAGGTGTTTGGAATCCTGATACTCCCCATAGTTGGGTCCACTGGCTCTTATGTACAAATGACCAGACTCATCAGCCAAAGCTACTCAAGAGTGAAACTGAGTGTCTCTCCTGGTGCCTAAACCACAAAGCCTGGACCATCTCTCTGTTTCCATGCACAATGTCTCCTTCAGAAGACAGAGACAGGAGGCATCTCCCCACCAAAATCAATTCTGGTCATCTCCAAGTGAGTATATGAGCCCCACTGAAATAAAGTTGCTTTAATAGCGGACTAATGCTCCCACCAACAATAACCAGAAAGGTCACATAAAAATAAAAGTAAGTGTAAACTTATGTTAAAAGGCATAGGAGGGCTGACTTTTAAGGCCACAGTCTGGAGAGGGTGGAATCACAGAGAGGTGAGCTGTTGACCTGCAGCATCTTTTACTCGGGGCCAGTTGCAAATTCTAGATGTCGAGGAAGAGCCCGAGAATCTGCTAGTTGCAGGCAGAGAAGCCAGCAGAGCTCTGGATGACCTTGCAGGATTTAAAAGGCAAAGCTGGAAATTTTAGAGGCCAAGATCCTGATGAGGGGCAGACATGGCTCCTGGCATATGGTAAGTTTTCTCTTCAAGAAGTTAACAGAGTAAAAGGCTAAGAGGTGAGCAGAAAGACTTTGATGAGAGAGTGAAGTTTCTGGCAGGGTCACCACACAGATAGAGCAAAGATTATGGCTCAAGACTCACAGGGGGAAAGGCCCTGGTGAATAAAACCAGGTCTTGGCTGAAGTCCTTAGGTATCCAGCCTTGACTCAGCTTAGTGCAAGTGGATTAGCCACTTCTCAGCTTGCCTAGTAAAGAAGTGTGACTCCTTGCTCACAGAGAATAACATCTGGAGCCTCTACGCTTCTCTTAATATACAATGTCCAGCATTCAATAAAAATGTTGGGGGCCCCGGCAGCATGCCTAGTAATGGTTGTGATGACAGCTTTCATTATTTCCTTAATTCACAGAACATGGGCTTCCCAGGAGCCAGTTTACCGCAGGCAGTCGGGAAGTCAGGGGGACAGTGCCAAGGCATGTGAGTCCATGTCTATGTATGTAAAACTGGCTTCCAAACTGTAGAGGAAGCTGCTTATTAAATCAGCATTGCCAGAATTCACAGGGATAAGCTGTAAGCCAATAATTTGTCATAGACAATTCTCATTCAGTTTCAGGTCAAGGAGTTTTGAGGAAGAATTTTTTTAACTGGTGGGGAGCGGGGAACAAAACAAAATAACAAAAATTGCACTTAATTAAACCCAAAGGGTAAAAATGGAAGATGAATAAATTCAGATCATTGCTCTGCTAACAAAGCTTCTCTCGCCTTCCAAAGTGGGTCTGATGCCCCTTTTGTGCACTTCCGCAGCATGACGCTTGCTTTTACTTTTCTGTAGTCCTCCTAGACTGAAAAGTTAATCTAGGGCCACAAACTATGTCTACTTTATTCACGTGAATCTCCTCCAGTGGCTAGTGTACTGCCTGGAACACAATAGGGGTCCCATAAATATTTTCTATGATAGTATTAATGAAGGAAATAAGCAAGGAAAAAACAAGCCCAATGTCAAACTTACTTTGGGAAAATAGATCTATGGTGTAAACACTCTTATCTGATGTAGTTAGAAATTATTCATTGCAAGTTATTTATAGCAAGGAACTTATAAAAGACATTATATACCTTTTGCATTTACTGTTAACATCTTACTTTAACTTAAAACACAAATGCATATTTGTATACTAGTATTTTGATAGTATGCCAAAGCCTTTTGAGTATAGATAGGTCCGGCTTACCAAAGAGCGATGTGGCCTTTCCTGAATACACCACGTTCACAATGAGTCATTTCTGACTTTCAGCTTCCTTAAGGTGGAGTGAGAACCATAAGGCATCGGAAACAATCTGAGTAAAAACTTCACAAAAGCCATACATTTCCCAACATTTTACAGTTTTCTTGCCCATATTCTGTTTTTAAAGCAACTTGTTTAAAGTTCTTGCAAAGTATTCAACTTAATTTTCGTAGGCAAAACAACTTTTTTGAGATCATAGTTCATGTGATAGTTTCATAACGTCAATAGTACAACTGACATCATAGAACTGAGTCTTGGTAAGCCTACAACTCAACTGGTGGGAGCAGAAATGTGTGGTGAGGAGGGGCAGTGAATCACCAGCTGTGAGAATGAGCATGTGACAGGCATTCCTCAACGTATTTCACAGAAGGAACGGAAGTCAATCTTTTAAGAAGGTGACATAGAACTCAGCGAAGAGCACGTCTCTGAAAAGTGTTATTCAGGACAAGAGATGGGTTTCATTAGCAAAGGGTAAGTATTTCCGAGTATTTAAATATATGCTAGTTTAACTATTAACCAAGTTAAACTGCCTTAAAATATTGATCAAAATTTTATAGTAAAGAACAGATAATAATGTGATGCATATATCATCATCACATGTACATATATAGTAGCATATATACTCAAATATTTAATTGCTTTTACATTAATATATTTAACATAAATTATATTCATCACGTTCAAAACCAACTTTGTGAGACACCTTAAGTTTTTCTTTGCTTGCTATCTTCTTTCATCAGTTGAGGAGGGATAAAAGGGGTCTGACAGGCAGAATCAGATCCTTTTTGAATCCACCAGATTCATGGATTATAAGCCGCATGTGTCATCTGTGGCGTGTCAGGGCACTTATAGACACAGGCTCCTGGAGGACGGAGCTGACACTCACTGGTGTGCTGCACACAGGGTTCTCCACAAATCTCATTTCTTTTCTTTTAAAAAGTCCAGGGCTGTAATAGGAATGCAGCAGAGGTCTATCCACCTACACTTTCATGCTATGCCAGCATATCATATTACAGATGCTTTTGTACTTACTCGATTAGGCAATTTTGGTTTGACATAAATATTAATAAGAATGATATACTTGTTAGAGATTACACATAATTCAACTTGAAAATATTTTCTATTACTTCTCCTTCAAGCCTCTAGTTTGGAATAAAGAGTATTAAGATTGCAGGTGAGCTACAAATCACTTTTTTCCCCAACAAACACACAAAAAAACAGATAAGACTGATATAAGACTATTACCATTTTTCCTAATATTAGATTTTATATTTTTTCCTCATCAAATACAAGGGGACCCCCCCCAAACCCGGATTTATCTAGTGGAGGATGGGTCCCTTGTAGTACAGGCTTTCCCTGCTAGGTAAGTGTTCAAGGAATCCATTGACATCAGTGTACCAGCTAGCATTGTTGTGAGAGGCTGTGCTCAGCTTTAGTGAAATTTTGCCCATTTCAGGATGGGTGATTTACAAGTGCACCTACCCACACTGCGATGAGGGTTCAGCAGTTTTTGACCAAAAACAGCATGATCCCTGTGTCCCACCCTTCCTTTTTACCCGATCTCATCCTCAAGTAAATTTTTTTTGTTACCCCAGATGAAACAAGCCCTCAAAGCGAAATATTTGGCCAATGTGGAAGAGGTGAAACAAAAAATGGCAGAAGCACTATAAAGGCATCAAAATTGACAAGATCAAAAACTGTTTTGAGCAGTGTAAAAATCGTCTCAATAGGTGTATTCCATCAAACGGAGAGGACTTTGAAGGTGACTGGAGCTTAAACATGTAAGAATACACAATCTTTTATAAATCGATTCCATTTTTTGGCTTCCCCCCTCCATGTAATTTCACCTATTTAAGCTTACAGAATTTATACCACTAAAATATTACTTTTATCTACTTACATATAGGGAATCTGCATAAGATTTTATGTGATTTTTTTCAAAAGTGCTGTGCACATGCAGCCACAATTTGAGAATCACTGATTTAGTCCCATTTCATCATCTCTCAGAGTAAAAACAGGCAGAGAGATAAGTAGTTTGCCTGAGATCACACAATTAATTAGAGGCCATACAACAGAAACTGACATGCCAATGATCGTTCCACTGACCACATTAGCTTTATTTTTTAAAATTTAAGCCATATTGATTCAGACTAAACTCATCATCAAAGTCTTCATGGTCAAAAACAATTTTCGTCATAAAGACTCATGAATGTAAACAAAGAATCAGATGCAACAAAAGATCTAAATATCATCAGTTGGTTCAAGTAAATGAGGGGTTTCATCCAGTGGAAATGTTGGTGGACTACTGGAACTTGAAATGTGGTTAATTTATTGAATTTCATAGCATAAATTGTGGCCATTTAAATGAGTTTTTACTCTTACTCTACATAAGAAACTAACAAGAGAACTGGTAAAGTGTTCTGATGCTTTCCATCAGCAGCAAGGGTGATAATCCAGCTTGGTATCCATCCAATCCAAGAGGTGAATTGTTCCAAATATATAAATTAATTATAATAAGAAGAATACAGGTTTGAGATTATAAAAAATAAATACATTTAAAATCGAAAAACATCTACCGTCTGAAAAAGTGGTTGGTGCATTAATCGTCAATAGTCTTACACTGTGTCTCAAATATATTTTCCACGTGTATTTGGTTTGTATTTCTTTTCATAAAATAAAGTTAGTCCATGGTCATCAGCAATACCATACTGAACTACTTTGAGTCATAGAAACTGTGATACAGAGTTGTGCAGAGCAGTAACCATATTTTTCTTTAGTGATTAGGGTTTAGAACTACATGAATAGCAATGACTAACACTGAGTGCTTGCTGATCTGTTTTCATTTAAAATAAAAGTAATTTTGAGAATGTGTGGCAATAATTCCATAGTAGCTAAATTCTACCAAGACCTCTTCAAGAATTTAAAATACGTTATATGGGGGAATAAAAGAGAGTCTGGGGTCATATAATCTTGGGATGTACTAGATTATTTCTCAAGGTTATAAGATTCCATGACCTTTTTTTCACAGAGCATTTCTGGGACTCAAGTTCTGAAGAAGACTCTTCAGGTAATGTTATTGCAAGGGAATAACATAAGAAATCATTTACTGAGCGCTTACTACATACCATAGTGCATGAATTATGTTATTTTTACAACATCTCTAAGGAGTCGGAGTACTATTATCACCTTTATTTTGTAGATGAGGAAATACTTGCCCATTCTTTTCACCCAATTAATCTAAACAGTAGTATATCTCCAGAATGCATGCAGAAATCAAACTCTGAAATTTAAAAGAGTCTTCCTTTCCCAGTCTTATTATAAATATGTCACTAGGTACTAGGAACCCAAAGCCTGTGAAACATGTTGTGTTGACACCCAGTTTGCTGACCCACAGTAAATTTCCATTAAGTTAATGGCTATTTTGAGAACTCATCAAGCTTCCAGAATTATGTAAAAATGTCATCTTCAATACTGAATGCCTTCAAACTAGTTGGAAACTCTCTGGAGGTTGTTGTTGGATAGGGTGAAAATGCTCAAAGGCATGAGCTAAAGCAAAGGATAGGGAACACAAGTTTAGAAAAGAGGCAATAGCATCAAGAGGGTCCATTCCCTGAAGAGAAACGGCAGCTAGAATCACAGGGCAGGAAGGACACTTGACTGGCCATCCATTCTCATCTCCATGTGGGGCCACATGCCTCAAGGTCCAGAAAACCATATTGGGTTTGTCAAAAATGATGAGCACAAGGATACCTTAACTTGCACAGCAGAGATGTGCAATCATTGTAAGCATTCAGCTTAAGAATTCCTCAAAGTATGGACTGGGAATATTGGCAGCATCATCTGGTTGTCTGTCCAGAGAAAAGACTTCTGTTGAAAAGGAGAACATCAGCCTCTGCAGATGGAGCTCAGGAAACTGCATCTCATGCAAACACCTCGGGAAACTCTGATGCAAGCTCAAGTTCAGAACTGAAATGCGGCAAGAAAGAATCCATTATGTTTCTTCTAACGAGTATGAATAACCTTGGTGTTCTTCAACCTGTTTAGACGTCGAAAGAAGAAAACAAAAGCTTAACAGCAGTGCATTTGAGTACCCCAACACACGCCCCATAATTCGTGTTCAGGGTGGCACAACAGTTTGACAAGTTTGTCCAGGCTTACAGCTTGACTGCCTTAACAACTGTGACTTCATTTTGTGATCTTCGGACGCATCGCTGTGACACACACATAAATCATCACTTTTCCCTCTGTCCTCAAAGTCACATTACAAAACTTATACGGAAACATCTTTTTAATTAAGTAACTGAAAGACCAAAATGATACTGAAGTCACAATTAAAAATTCCCATTTTAAGTTTAGGAAAGGTATACAGTCATGCACCATACAACAATGTCTTGGCCAACGACAGACTGCATAGATGATGGTGGTCCCACAAGATTATAATGGAGCTGAAAAATTCCTGCCACTTAGTGACATGGTAGCCATTACAATGCCTTAGTGCCATGTGTAGCTTATGTGTTTGTGGTGACGCTGGTGTACACGAAACTAATGTACTGCCAGCTATATAAAAGCATGAGCAAGGCTGGGCATGGTGGCTCAAGCCTGTAATCCCAGCACTTTGGGAGGCCAAGATGAGAGGATTGCCTGAGTCCAGGGGTTCAAGACCAGCCTGGGCAACTTGGTGAGACCTCGTTTATACAATAAATCAAAAAATTAGCCGGGTGTGGTGGTGCACACCTGTGGTTCCAGCTACTTGAAGGCTAAGGCAGAAGGATCTCCTGAGCCCAGCAGGTCGAGGCTAGGGTGGCCATGAGCACTGCACTCCAGCCTGGGTGAGAGGAGACTCCGACTCAAACAAACAAAAAGCCGTGCAATTATGTATAGGACATAATACTTAATAAATGACTATGTTAGTGGCTTATGTATTTATGTATTTGTAACTTTTGTCATTATTTTAGAGTTTACTCCTTCTACATACTAAAAAATTGTAAAACAGCCTCAGGCAGGTCCTCCAGGAGCTATTCCAGAAGGCAGCACTGTTATCAGAGGAGACGATGGCTCCATGTCTGTTCCTGTCCCTGAAGACCTTCCAGTGGGACGAGATGTGGAGGTGGAAGACAGTGACATGCAGGATCCTGGCCCCAGGTCGTCCGATGTGCTTGCATCTCATTATTTAAACACAATTTTTTAAATGAGTATTTTTAAAGTATAAAGAAAGCTCATGGAATAAGGTTGTAAAAAATATTTTTGTACAGTGTAAAATGTGCAAAATGTGTTTGTTATTACAGGAGTCAAAAAGTTAAAAATAATAAAGTTTACAAAGTATAAAAGTTACTATGAGCTAACGTTAATTTATTGAAGACAATATTTTTTAATATATTTAGTGAAGCCAGAGTGTAGTGTTTATAGAGTCTACAGAGGTGGACAGTCACGTCCTAGGCCTTCACATCCACTCCCCACTCACTCGCTGCTACCCACTGTAACTGCCAGTCCTGCAAGCTCTGTTCAAGGCAAGTGCTCTCTACAGGCATACCGCTTTTCATCTTTTATATGGTATTTTTACTGTAACTTTTCTATGTTTAGGTACATAAATACTGTTGTCTATAGTATTCAGTCTAATCCCATTCTATACAGGTTTGTAGCCTAGGAGCAATGGGCTATGCCACATAGTCTAGGTGTGCAGATGGTTAGACCCACTAGATGTACATCTATCTCTGATGTTTACACAATGATGAAATAACCTAAAACATGCTTCTCGAAGTGTAACCCCAGCGTTTAAGCAATGTATGACTGTACCTCAAAATACTCACATTGTTAATTTCTGGGTAACAGAATTATGAACGATTTTTCTTTATACTTTCCATGCTTTAAAGTGTTTCACAGTAGCTCTTTATTTTTATTACATTGATTATAAAATAATTTCCATTTACAAAAATACTCTTTAAATAAAGTGGACTTTGAAGCCTTTCAGAATAGCATTCTATGCTTTCATCCTAATAGAAAAGGTAACTGACCCTTAAGAATATGAAGTAGCTTCTAATCTTTTTTTTTTTGAAGACTCATATGCATGTTCTCTGTATCTAATGACAAGTAGAAGTGCAGTGAAAAGAAATGAGCCATGTTTTCAGATTTTGGAAACTATCTTAAGCCAGTTAAAAATTGGAGGATCCTGAGTATTTTTATCTGAAGAACTAAGCAAATATCATGGTATGGTATTTCAATTTTAAGACACACATTTTTCGCAATCTAACATCTCTGAATTTAGTATGTATCTTTTTTAAAAATGTTTTTAAAATTTTTTTATTTTTATTAACGTTTTATTGAGACATAAGTCATCTGCCATAAAAGTCAACCTTTTAAGTGTGTAAGTCAATGGTTTTGTCTATTCATTCACAAATTCAGTTTTACAACCATCAGCACTAAGTTTAGGACTTTTTCATCACCCTCCAAAATAAACCCATAGCTATAAGTAATCACTCTTTATTCGTCTCTTTCCTTAACTCCTGACAATCACTAATCTACTTTGTCTTTGTGGATTTGCCTATTTCTTACATACATTATGTTCTTTTGTGTCTGGCTCTTTCAACTTAACATGTTTTCAGGGTTTATCTACGTTGTAGTGTGCATCAGTACTTCATTTCATAGCTAAATAATGTTTTATTTATATGGATATACCATGTTTTGTTTATCCATTCTACAGTTGATGGGCATTTCAATTATCTTCACTTTTTGGCTATTATAAATAATGCTGCTAGGAACATTCATGTACATGTTTTTGTGTGAGCATGTTCTCCTTTCTCTAGCAGTAGAATTGCTGGGCCATGTGGTTAAGTGTATATTTTACCTTTTGAAGAATGCCAGACTATTTGTTCTAAAGCAGCTGCACCATTGTGCAATTCCACCAACAGTGTTATGAGTGTATTGTCTTTTTTCACCTTAGCCACCCTAGCAGGTATAAAATGGTACTGTGTAGCTTTAATTTGCATCGCCCTGATGGCTCATGATGTTTAGCATGTCTGTAATGGATTTATTGGCCATTTGTTTACCTTCCTTGACAAATTATGATCTTTGACCATCTTTTAATGGTGTTGTGTTTTGCTGAGTTGTAAGAGCTCTTTACATATTCTGGATCCAAGTCCCTTAGCGGACATATGATCTCCAAATATTTTGTGTGTTGTCTTTCTACTTTCTTGACAGTGTCCTTTGATGCACAAAACTTTTTAATCTTGATGAAGTCCAATTTATCTACTTTTCTTTCGTTGTGTTTTTTGGTGTCATGTTTAAAAAAATCCTTGACTAGTCCACAGTCATGAAGGTTTACTTTCTATTTTCTTCTAAGAGTTCTAAAGTTGTAGTTCTTTGATCAATTTTGTGGTAATTTTTGTAAATTGTGTGAGGTAGGAGTTCAACTTTCTTTTGCATCTGGGTATCTAGCTGTTCCAGCTCCATCTGTTGGAAACAGATTATTTCCCCACCAAATAGTCTTGGTATCCTTGTCTAATGGTATCTTACAATTAATTGTTAACTGGCTGAGGTTTTCTATAACACATCTTTTCTTACAATTCATGGCATCTTAGGTTTGCTAATGTATAAAGCACTTACACCCTGAAATAAAAGCCTAATAAATATGCATTTCTTTTTGGAAATGAAAAATCCATTTCTCTCAATAATACTAAGACTCTTTGGTTATCAATGTAATGAGAAAAAACTGTCATACATATATTTTATTATGATAGATATATTAGTTTCAGCCTTGAAGACTTATACACATTCCTTATTATGTTGTTAGAAGTGAATGAAGACTTTCACTAAAGTAGCAATATGACTGAAATGATCATGAGGAAAATTCATTAATTCTACAAGCCAGGTTAAATTCTCCTGGAAGTTAGATTTATTTTTGACAGTGATGTAATGCCACAAGAATTAGTAATAAAGCACCAGAGGAATTTCTTTAATTAAAAAACTTAGGAGATTTTCAGAATCTAGATTTAAATATTTATTGTACAATGTATATAGCAATTAATAATAAACTCCGCTGTTTGGGATTAAAGCAAAAATCAACTATACTTTTGTATCAGCTTCCTGTTGAATGTCCTGATGAACTCTGGGACAACCACAGAGTCTGAAGATAAAAACTCACAAACAGACTAAGATCCGTTTAATAGTTTTTGAGATTTTTTCCTGTAAAATGGCTTATATTTCCACAGGTACAATAGTGAAGAAATAAACTTTTCAATTTGACATGAAATATAAAAGAACAATTTTACAAATATATTCATAAAATTTAACTGCTCATAACACAATACATTTTAATATGACCACCTCTTTACTTCTAGACTGTTTAATACAGAGAAGCAATCTGTCATCTCAGCTAAGAAGAAACATCCTTCCTTTCATCGAGTTTATTTTTGTTTGGAAACATGTTTAGGAACAGTTAGGTAGAACTGGAAAAATATCGTTTTTCCCAATCTTCCTCTCAGGAGTCCTTATGAGGGCAAAAACTTACTTGAAAGGACATACGTTTTACTAAAAGGAAAATACTGAGCCTTCTTTTGTTTACTGCTTCGATAATGCTTGCATTCTCTTAAAAAAGATCGTGAAGTTGTCTCATTGGCCTTTGGGTCATAAAGAAACAGCATCAGAGTCATGCTCTATTCCCAGCACAGAAGGAGGAACACCAAACCCTTATCCTGCAAAGGTTGAACTATTGGGATATAAGAGCAACAGCCAAGCAAATGGAGCTGGATTTGGCTTAAAATCGAGGTCCCATGGTTTGTCTATCAGAAATCCCCTGTCATGAGGCAAGATCGCATGAAGATAACTAGTTTTTACCAAGTGTTGACAACATTGTGATCCCACACTCTTTTATGCACATCCAAAGAAGAGAATGGATTTAAAAAGTGCCGGGCTCGGTGGCTCAGCCTGTAATTCCATGCTTTGGGAGGTTGAGGTGAGTGGATTGCCTGAGCCCGCGGGTTCGAGACCCGCCTGGGCAACTTGGCAGGACCTCATCTCTACAATAAATCAAAAAATTAGCCGGGCGTGGTAGTGCGTGCCTGTAGCTCCAGCTACTTGGAAGGCTGAGGCGGAAGGATCGCCGGAGCCCAGCAGGTCGAGGCTGCACTCCAGTCTGGGCGACAGAGTGAGACTCCAACTCAAAAAAAGAAAAGAAAAGAAAAAGAAAAGAAGTTGAGCAAAACCACAGAACTGCAGGTAACAATTCTATAACCTATACTACACTTAAATTAAGTAGAAAACATGCTCCTTAAATGCTCAAAAGTGTCCACAGAACAATACTGAGCTCCCAAATAACAGAGATTTGAGTTTTTCTATAAAAAAAGGCATTGAAGCTTTAAGAAGAAAAGAGTTCTACTCGACTTTTCCAATACAGTATATGTAATAACTTAAAATAACTTTCCTATTGGTACTGGAAAATAAATTCTGCTACAATCATGTTTATGCCAGTTCCTGGCATATTTCTGCATCCAGATTCATTAGTCTCCTTAATGGAGCCCATCATTTTTCCAATGGCTTTCTCCTTTCTTTAAACCCTAACCCTGAAATTCTATAATCAGTTATATCACGTGGCTTCCCTGAGGCACAAAGGTACCAAACACTATAATTAACTATTGAGGAATGATAAATATGCTCTCTATTTATATCAACAGATTTTAATTCTTTTGGGCCACCGTTGGGGGAAAAAAAGTTCAGGAAGTTTAATACTTACTCTGCAGTATGAACTGTAGCCCTTTTGCAAAAAGCTGAACCAAATAAGGGGAACGTTGAGATTTGCAGCATGCATGACCCGGCAGCACCGATCATTAATAATAAAAAAATCTGGACTAGAAAAATACTCAGAGTTGTACTCCATCCACCCTGAATCATTTCTTTTTGTAGTAAACGGACACAAACAACTGAAAAGAAAATACTTCCATGGGAATACATCACTGGGGTTTTACTTCCAGAAACCTACTTGCAAAAGGCATTTCAGTCAGGCCGAGACCAAGATAATCGGTCAGCAATGTCCCTATGTACACGCGTGGGGGAGTGGGGCTCATCCTTCAATGTGATGGCAAGCAAGACATAAAAACAGAAGTGGCCTTTCAAAAGTTACCTTTTCTGAACTGCATTACTCTACTCCGGAGAGCTAGAGTTCTTTATCCTCACAAACTAAACTGCTTTCAACTCTGGGAAAAAAAATCTCGTTAGTCAAAATGATAAAGGGGTCTTACTACACATGGCCGAGATGAGCGTGGTTTCCTTTTTGCTGACTTGCCACCTCTCTGCAGTTCCTCAGGCGGGGAGGTGGGAGAGGGTCTCACTTGGAAGCCAAAGGAAAAGATGTGGAGCTGATAGAGGGCAGTCCACTATTACCCTTTCTAAGAGCTTGGACACTGTCACCCAGGTTTCAACTTACACTTAAGCTATCTGAGCTTACTCAAAGTTAAGAACTTTTCAGGTTGGAAGATAACTTTATTTTGGGGCATATGCACATGCAGAACTACTAGGTTTATATATAGTTCTTGAAATGGAAAATTGTGATACACGTAACTTTCTGAAAAAATATGTATCTTTTCGGTAGGTAAAATTTGGCCTTTCTGGATGCAAGACCATGTAGCTTACAACATGCGTCTAGGGTATCTAGAACCCTTAAACTACCTTCTAGCCACATAGCAAGAAAAGGGAACGAGTGCCCCTTTGTCATTCTCTGGAGCCCAAAGAATCACAGGCTGGAGATACTCTATCAGTGAAAGCTAATCATTAGACTCTGGCTAAATCACAATGCATTTGATATATTGTTCTAGGCAAGTCCATTTCGTTCTTTCATTTTTTTAATGCTATACAGAACAGAGGAAGCTATCAGCAAGACGATTTGTTGTTGGGATTTTCACATCACTGAAACCCAAAATGCCTCATCCTAAACAATGATCTCCATTGAAAAGTAAAGCTATTTTAAAAGGGAGAGGCCAAACTTTTAAAATATTAAGTCAGATTAAGCAGCAGCAATCAAGAGTAACATATCACTTTAAGGAAAAGGGTATTCAAATAGGTTAAGATGACTGAAAATAGGCAAAATATTTGCCAGTAGGCAAAATATGGAAAAACCAATTCAAGTATGGAAATAGTATATTAGAATCATATAAATTATATGTATTTACAAAGGTTAAAAAATGTTTCTCAAATCTGCAATAGTCAATTTAAGAGAGTGTTAGTTTAAATAAATATTTGCTCTATGAGGCAGGGGTTTATTTTATCTCAGCCAGCATCTACCAGTCTCGTGTCCTAAAGGATCTTTACACTCTGCAACTAGTGACACTACTGGCACTGAGCACAGAGAATGAGCATCCAAGTGTTATTAATCAAAATGAAATGAAACTAACAGTGAGGGATGGCGGGGCTCATATGAAATTCTGATTTCATTATTCCTCAGTAAACACTCATCTGCTCTCCCAAAGTCAGGAATTTCAAATTATCTCTGCAGATGTACCACTTGGTGTTATGTATATGTAATGATCATATTTGAATTTCGTTGGATTTGTGAACATTTTCAAAACTTACAGGGCTCCTTAAGCTGCAAGGGAAGGTGACAGATGGTGAAAAGGGAGTGAACAAAAATGACTTATCATTGTGATCTGTTGCTTTTAGGCTTGCAGAATTTTGGCTTTCTTAAGGAAGGAAAAAAAAAAAAACCCAAATGTTATGAAGCCCCAACAAGTGGTTTTGAAAAGGAAAAGCTTATTTGTGATTATTCTTAAATTTTAAACAATCCAGTAACCAAAAAACTTGGTAGTATAGTACCTAGGCCATGTCAGCTGCTGTAATAACCACCCTCAGTTAAATAATTTTTAAGAGCTAATATATTTTAATCCACCAAACAGTTCTGGCCATGCAAGATGAGTGTCAGGGACAAGCCATATTAGGCAGAAATAACAAAAGGCAGAGTAAAAACATATGGAAAATTCTTTGATGAGTGAGTGCATCAATTCCATTGAAGTGTTTAAAAGGCCCACAACAATAAATGAATATTCTGTCCCCCAAAAAGTCAGAAAAAAAATCAGAAAAAGCCCCAGATTTCAGAACCACCACCTGTGCCTAAGGTCTCCTGTCTACCAACCCAATTGTCTAGAGCTGCCCCTTGCTTATATGGTCCGATTCTGGCTGCTGTCAAGTATTTCTGGACACCACGTGTCTTTTGGTAACACTGTACCACGCAGCACTGAAGGTCACACATTAAGAGTCAGCAACTTTTGAATACATTTCTTCTACATTTGTAAAATATGATTTAAAATCTTGTCCAAGTTTATAAAAAGAAAGAAACTTGGTTAAAAACCCAAGGTTAAAAATAAAAGCATGGCATTGTAAATCCAATTATTACAAAGATATTAAGGTTTATTCAAGCAGACGTCAATGACGATGCCGCTGTTTAGAGCATGCAACATACCACCGCTATCTGTTAAACTCCTGCCTGTTTCATCACCATGTCCCTCTTTTCTCCCAGCCCCCATCCCCCCTCCCCTTAATAAACAACATTACAAAAAGGTAAAATCTAGAGTTAGTGACAAAATCTTCACAGTAACTTGTTAATAAAGTCGTAGATGGCTGTCAAGGGCGTCAGTCAATTGGGCCTTGGAAAATTAATTTGATGCAGTTTTGCTCCCCGACCAGCTGCGTTGCACAGAAAGGGCAGGCAGCATGAAACGCGTGCGTTCCGTGAGGCAATGGGATCTGGGACCAATACTTTGCAGACTTCTCTGAGCACACGTGTCCACAAGGGGTGAAAGCATGGGTTGGCGGTCCTGCGTCTACGTAAAATCCTGCCTCGCAGCCGAGCCACAGAGGCACATAGGGGCCCACAGTCCTGCACATGGGACACTCTCTCTCGTTGGCCTCCGTGTCGCTCCGATGGCCCCAGTTGTGGTACCCATGCACGTGGCCGCAGCTGAGATACGCCCAGGGCTGCTTCTCCTCCACCACCTCTTTCCGGTTGATGCTGGGGAAGGCCAGGGTGTTGAGCCCCACAGGGCACTGCGGGCGAGCAGCGTTGATCTCCTGCCGCAGGGCTTCTATGTGTTTCTGAGTTGGGGTATGAAAAAGGCCGTCTGCTGTTCTCCACAGAAGAGTGGCCCCACACAGGTCAATGAGGGAGCCATCCTGCAGGACGTTGGTCTCACTTTCCACCTGCAACACATGTGAGAGATGTGCCCTTTAAAAGCACAAAATCCAGCAAATTTCACCAACATTCTTTCTTCTCAAAATAAACAAAAAAGTCATCTTCGAAGACAATACTGGGAGGCAAGTTACCCTACCAACAGGACTAGGGGAGTTACTTCCCCTCCCTGAGCCTCAGTTTCCTCGTCTGAACACTGGACATAATAATAATAATATGCATACGCCTTGAGCACAATACACCTAGCTTTACATGTTCAAATAATGTAGTGGTCGTTTTTATTTTTAACTCCTTAAGTTGACAGCACAATTACTCACTGATCCCATGAGGATGGGAGATGTACTACCAGTCAATCCAGCAAAGACTCACACTCATCTTGACCACAGTCAATTCAGAAATCCTGGGCAGGGGGGCTGCAATCATTATAGCAGAGTCCTAAACATTCCTGGTGACCCTTAGTTCCAGAACTACCCTTTGGATCTTTCATCCTTATCCCTACAGTTGGAAGCTGGCGCACAGCACAGACCTCCTTCTGAAAAGGAAGGTTCAAATAGTCAGCCTTCCTTTTCAGAAGGAGGTCTGTGCTGTGCACCAAAGGCTGCAAGACCTATTAGCAGCTGACAAGAAGCACAGTTAGACACGGTCTGCAAGAATTTGACCCTGCTTCTGTGGCCGGGATGTGTGCTAAGTCTTGGGGGCACCAAGACCAATACAACCTGTTTCTCATCCTGCTGAGACTTGTGCTTCTGTCATAGAGGCAGATACTCCCAGAGCCAGGAGTGATGGCCAGCAAAGCATGCCGTGAGGCCACAGCCCCACAGTGGCTAAGAGCGTAGACTCTAAGTTTGAACCCTGGCTCTGTTACTTATTAGCTATGTGACTTTGGGCAGGTTATTTAAGCACCCTATGCCTCAGTTTCCCCCTGTGTAAAATTTAGACAAGAAAAAATTAATACGACTAAAGTTCTTAAAACAACGTCTGGCATGCAGTAACCACTATGTAAATATCTGCTACTATTACTGGGATAGTACTATTACTATGACAGAAGGTCAGAAATGGTTTCTAAAAGGTTTTTCCTTGAATAGAGGTTTGAAAAAAAATGTCAGGAGTTGGGGGCAGGATAGAAGGAAGGGGCACCAGAGAGAGGCATGAGAGGCCAAACTGCACGTGTCCTCAGGGAACACCAAGGAATTAGATGAGGTGACAGCAAGCTGAACAAGGCTGGATGGAACGCAGGGCGCTGGGGGGTAGGATGAGGGTCCTTGGCTGGAGGGGGAGGCTGGCCTCCATGCCTAGAGAGTTACGGGGGTTTAGGCAGCCACAGAACTTACTTGCCTTTCCAAAGGTCACTTCTAGAAGTTTGGAGGGTGGCTTGGAGGGATGGGAAGACCAGCAGTGGAAGAGACAGCGGGCTCTCTCTCACCAAAGAGTCTCAGTAATGGTAGACAAGAGGCACAGGAACTGGATGTTAAGGAACTGGGCTCAGTGGCATTTAGCTCCCACTTGAGGGAGAGACCTTTATGTACACGGTTCTCTAGGTAGAAAGATGCTTTCCACAGGCAGGGAAATACAGGAGAAATGGAAAATTTGGGAGAAAGACAGGTTCAGCTTTGCGTGATGAATGTGAGGCCGTGCAGAGTGTCTGGAGGTAACACACACAAGGTATGTGGGAATGCTGCAGGGAAGATGGAGCAGGCTTAGAGAAACCCATCTGGGAAGCATCAGGGCTAGGTAAAGCTGTGGGGATGGAGGAAACTGCCAGGCAGAGTCCCTGGGAGTGGGGAGAGGACTAAGGACAGAACCAGGGTGCACTCCATCAGGGCTAGAGCGGAGGAAGAGAACCGTGTAAAGCACCGTGGGGAGCACCAGAAATGCTGTGAATGGGTTCTGAGAACTTCACTCGCTCTCCACTTTCCTCAGGATAAAGCCCAAGCTTCTGAGCACACATAAAGGTCACTCTTGATGTGGCCCTTCGACTTTTCCAGCTGGGAACCAGGGCGCCCCACCTAAGCTGGACTGTCTCGCATGGATGTCACTTTGCCTTGAACTTTCTCCTTGAGGGAAGAAATCAATCCCTCTGTATTCAGAAAGTACTAAATATTAGTAGTTTAGAACATTTTAAAGCCCCACAAAATGATAAATCTTAATACTGTATGGGGGCACACACTATGATCCCTTTCAACCAGCCTCTTCTAAGTTTGCTGACATTCCTTCCCCATCCCACCGCCACACTGAGCATTCACTAGGTGTCCTCTCTAACTGGTGTCAGCAGGCTCTCTCCCCGGTTGACCATGGACAATTCTCAGAATCTCATCTCAGGATGTCACTGTGTCCAAAGGGTCACCCTGATGTGGTGAGAAAATGAGACATGGTGGCCCAGCCTCTGACTGGGAAACAATAGCCTCCTTCCTTCCTGCCAGCCAGTTCTTGGTAAACAAGTCTTGTCATCAGTTTAAGGTCTACGGTCTTTTTTTTGACTCCCACATCTAGGGTAGATGTCCTTCCAAGGGATTCCTGAACCTCCCAGTACTTTCTGTCTGACTGTGCTCATTACTGTGCTCATTACTCAGTACCTTTGATCTAATGACGTTGCCTCGTTGGTGACCTTCTCCAGACTACACAATTAGAGGGCAGAGCCCTGGACTTGGCATTCACGCTAGACCCCCAGCTCCTAGCCCCTGCTCAGTTATATCAGCTAACCAGTTACAGAGCATTACCGTGCACAGCACTGCCCTAATCCCTTCTGATTTAGGTTTCACAACAATCCTACAAGACACATACTGGCACTATTCCAATTTAGTAGATGTAGAGGCCTAGGACAGAGAGGTTAAGACACTGACTCAAGACTACAGAGCTAATAACTGGTAAAACCAGGACTTGAATGTGGTGGCCTGACTTCTAAGCCATTCAAACATAATGGTTGCTCAAAAAGTAATTTCACCTGTTTGCCCTCTTAACTGTTATTTCCTTTGTGCTATCTCTACCCATGAACGAAATAAGTAGTTTTTCTCCAGAACACAGTACAGTGAAGATGCACCCTCAGCCACTGTGTAGAGGTGTGGATTCAGATTTAATTTTGAAATTCTAACAAAAAAAAGAAAAGCTGTGAGCAGGTGCAGGATTGACAATGCTGTGGAAGACAGTTAAGAAAGACATCACAGTCCCTACACATATCAACTATCTAAGCATAGTGAATTCAAACCCCATTCACCACTTGTTAGCAAGTGACTTAACCTTTTAAAGCCCAGGTAGCCTCATCTATAACTGGGAACAATAATAACCTTGACTTTTTCGGTTGTTTTAAGCAACACCTGAGAAAGAATTAATATAAAGCACTTGGTAGAGGCAGCACACAGTAACTCTATGGTTATTTTTATAGTTTCACCTTAAATTAGGTATACAATCAGTTTAACCAAATTTACTTCATTTTATGCAAAGCCAGTATAATTTAATAAAATGCCTCAAATGTAACTTAATGAAATACTCAAGGGTCTCCTAGAGCAATATTATAAATGTTAACATATGTTATCGTTAACTAGTGAAATAAGAAGGACACAAATCAAAGGCTATTCACCTATTATCTATTCAGGGGGTTAAGCTCTGGAAAAGACATATCCCCCACATTAAATTAATTTCATTGATTAAGTACAAGGTACTAAGATTTCATTATTTGCTGTAATGATGAAAAACCATGGTGATTTGTTGTTAAAAACACATTCATATATTGGTTCATATTACATGCTCAACATGATATTAATACGTAACCTTCCACCAGCACTGGTTTCACCATGTGAGAACAAGGGTGCATCTACTGGACTTTTAGCAGCTCATTTTAGTTCCCACAGATCTGTAGTAGACTACAGATGATAAGCATTGCCAGAGACTGTCCCCCAAATCTAGTCTCCAGGGAGACAGAATTCGTATCAAATGCTATCAGCAACATGTGTAGAACCCAAGAGTCACGAATTGAAACAGAAGCTCTGAGAATCAATAGGTTTTCCTCACAGAGACACAAACTATTCTCCAGAGGTTAACCAGAGGAGACAGCAGAAAGGACGCATCTGTTCAGAGCTGCCCACGAGCCCAAGATCAGGCTGATGGAAACCTTTGTAACTGGCCAGGCTGATAGTAGACTATCCAACAGTACAGCACAATTTTACACAAATCTGAGTGTCACTTACAGGCACTAACTTCAAAATCAGTCTACCTATTTAATATGACCCATGAATACAGGCCGTTTTTGGAGTTCTTTCTTTCTTTTCAGTAACATTGTAAAATTATCTGGATTACCCGCAGTCTGAGCTGGCTCACACTGCAACTCGTCCTGTGATTTGCCCTCCTGGACAAACAAGGTCCCCCTGTGTTCCAGCGTGCTCTTTATAGTCACCTAGGGAGGCAAATGCCCTGGTGTAAATCATCTCAGGTGAGAGCTGGTCCTGGCAATGAGTAGCCCAGACGCTCCATCAGGGAGACTGGAGTTTGAATCCTACCTGCTGCCACTTTCTAATTCTGTGACACTGGGCAATATTTAACTTGTCTAGGTCTCACTTCTTCATCTATGAAATGGGGACGGTTCTATTTCCTTTGGAGGGCTGCTATGCAAATTAAGTGAGCTGATGTCTGAAATGCTGACGCAGGGCTGCACCCAGCAACCATTTACGGCTTCTCGTGCCTGCTGTTACTTACAATGATGAATGACGACTTTGACCAAGCAAGGTCAGTTTTGTGTAAAACTATCCAATGGTCAGAAACAAAAAGACATTTGGAAAAACCACTTTCATATTTCCTTCTCCATTTACAATTTTTTGAAAATGTTTAAACAAAATTTACTGAATTTGTTTGGCCTTTCTTAGAAAATGCTTCTTATCATTATTCAGTCATGACTCTCCAAGACTAGGCTTTATTGCAAAATGCAGAAGCCATGCCTGTAGTTAAATAATGATATAAAATAGAAATAAAGACAACCATTCCCTAAACACCCAGCAGAGGACAGCAAGCCAGGGTGGCAAAACAGCTCCCATCTGTTTCTTACATCTTTAAAATATCTCCCTGGTAGTCTAGTGGTTAGGATTCGGTGCTCTCATCTTTAAAATATCGGTGACAATCTTTCTCTCTGAAAAGTGCTAGGTCACATCCTCTATTTCTTTCTATGGGAGTTTTGAATAACTTTTTTTTTCTAGCTTCTAGAAGAAGACATTTGTTTTCTCTTGTTTTGACTTCTACCTAACAATGAATGAAAAGTACAAGAATGAACAGTTTACTAAGAATCTTTCAGTGACTGTGGCAAGATCAGAAACCCAAAGTTTCTCATTTAAGAAACTATAGACCTCCGGTGAGGAAACGCCGACTGCAGCCATTTTCTCTGTCCTAGTACCAGGCAGAGACCTGCATTGCCCTGCCCAGTTCCACCCAGCCTCCAACTTGGGACCCAAGGCAATCTCATCAAACTTGGAGAGACAGAAGCCCTCCCCCACGCTGGATCAGACACAGACACCTCAGATCTGAGCAGGAGGTTGACAGGCAGCAAGCTGGATGAGTCCAGATCTGATTCACCCTCCTCCCACAGTAGACCTGGGGCATCGGACCCACGCTAAGAGCAGACCTATTAGCTTGCACTGAGAGCAGAGAGGAGGGGCTGGAGAGCAGAGCTGAAAGGAATTTGGACTTACAGGAACAACTTCAGAGTGAGTTTTGTCTGTCTGTTTGCTTGTTTTTGGTTTTTGTTTTAGTTTTTTTTCCTCTGTTTTTGATTACATTTGCACATTCCCTTTGTTTCTGTTACTTTGTTGCTTTTTTTTTAGACTTTCTGTTTGTGTACTGGAATTTTTGAGGGAGAGTACATCAGTAGAGGGTTTTTGTTAGTTTCTGTATTTGAATGACTTATGTGTATGTTTTAGTTTTTTTTTATCGTTTCTGTCTCTGTTTGTATCTCTTTTAATTTGTTAGTTGGTATGCCTGTTTGTTTTCCATTTTATTCTTCTATCCACATTCCTCTCATCCCCCTCCTTCCTTTTTCCATTATTTTCCTTTTTCTTACCTCATTTTGCTTTCAGAGGCCAAATCTATATCCCTACTGCATGGACAGATTGTAAGGCAGTGGGAAGCAGGTTCCAGGGGGCCCACGCACCCGTCAGCGTATAATGGAATCTGAAAATAGTCTCTGAATCACAGTTCCCCCCTCAATTAAACCTCAAAAAAAGTACAGTCCCCTTCCCCCCAACCACAGTCCAACTTCAGAATTGAACAAAGTCAGAGGATTCACATAAGGAAGAGTAGGAGATTGAACAAACAGAAGTAAAAGCTACCCCCCCATTCCTGAACAACAAATTTAAAAAGAGGGAGGAAAAAAAAGAGGGAGGAAAATCTACACAAATGAAGAAAAAAACAAAAGAAGAATATGGGTCTCACACAGACCCATGGGAGGTCAGGACTGAGAATACAGACTTCGGAATGCAAACAATGAAGAGCTCCCAGAATGACTGGTCTCAAACCACAAACCCAGATATCAAGACATTAATAGAGAGAACAAAAAGAATCGAGGAGAGACAAGAGGAAAGAATGAAGGAGTTGATAACTGAGATAACAGCAATAAAGAATACAGTGAATGAAATAAATAACAAACTGATAAGCATGGAAGGCAGAATTAGCCAAGCAGAAGAAAGAATCTCAGAGCTTTGGGACCAAAATATGGAACTAACTATGAAAAACATAGAAAAGAAGGCATAAAAAGACAGAGCAAAACCTTCAAGAGACGAGTGATTATTTCAAGAGGCCAAACCTAAGGTTAATTGGACTTCCTGAGGCAGAAAGAGAGACAGAGACCACCCTGGAACAAACATTCCATGAAACTATCCAAGAATATTTCCCTCATTTCATCAGTGATGTGAACATTCAAACACAAGAGATTCAGAGAACCCCTGCAAGACAACAAACGAGTAGACTAACTAGTAGACACATAGTAATTCGCCTACACAGAGTAGGTATAAAAGAAAAAATTCTAAAGGCAGCAAGAGAAAAAGGTCAAACTATGTATAGGGGAAGACCAATTAGATTAGCAGCAGACTTATCCACATAAACACTTCAGGCAAGAAGAGCTTGGAGCCCAATCTTCAAAGTTCTCAAAGATAAACAAATTCAACCAAGAATTACCTACCCAGCTAAGCTAAACTTCAACTGTGATGGAGAATTAAAATCTTTCCCAGACACTCAATCCCTAAGAGCTTACACTGCCTCCAGACCAGCACTACAAGAAACACTTAAGAAAGGAAAAAAAGAATGAAAATGCCCTTCACAAGAATGCAGGAAAAAGATTGAAAAGACACATGAATCAACCCAAAAATCAAAGAAAGACAACAAACAAACAGCAACAACAACAAACTCTATAAGAACCTCATGACAAGGATAAACTCTCACATTCCAATAATTAGCCTGAATGTGAATGGACTAAATGTACCACTGAAAAGACACAGAAAGGCAAGATGGATAAAATATCATGAGGCAGCAATATATTGTTTCCAAGACACTCATCTCACCAGAAAGGACACTCACAGACTCAAAGTAAGAGGATGGGGAGCAAAATTTCAGGTGAATAAAACACAAAAGAAAGCAGGAGTCACAATCTTAATATCAGAAAAGATACCTTTAAGCTATCAAAAATTTAAAAAGACACAAACGGTCACTACATAATGATAAAAGGTTCAATCCAACAACAAGAAATATCCATCCTAAACATATATGCACCCAACACAGGAGCACCAACTTTCATAAAGCAACTTCTAGGTAAACTTAAAAAAGATATTGACTCTAACACTATCATAGCTGGG
>CAUYQG010097573.1:0-10335 GCA_963574415.1 Tarsius wallacei
TAATGCCTCTGCGGTGTCCGTGGACAAGTTCCGTGTGGGGGAGCAGGCCCCCTGGGAGAGATCTGGAGTCTTTCTGTGTCCTCTTCTGCGGAGGTCTCACAGACCACGCTGCCCGGTCGCCATCTTGGCCCCTCCCCTATCAAGTATCCCAATCTTTACCATGATTTTCTCTTGCCTCACTCTGAAGTCTACATTTGGTCTACATTTAGGTTGTCAATAAAGGGAATTTCTGAGAAAATGCAGACAAGAGCCAACAAGTAATTCAAGGCATTAGTGCTTCGGTGCCTGCATTACTGTCTGGTTGTGGAGAGAAGAGCTAAAACTTCACTGACATTTGCTTTATAGATAGAACTGGGGTTTCTAGGACCTACATTGGCAAGAGGGAGAAATAAATGTCCATGAACCTGCCCTAATAGATTCCCTATAACTTAAAGCAACAGCTTCTAAATTATCAATCCTCTGTGCTAGGCAAATGCCATTTCCTTTCCTTTTATAGCTTTTGACTTTTCTGCTGAAAGGACACTTGGTATTCTTTCCTTCCCGGTTGCCATGTGAGTTGGAAGGAAGGATGAGGGGAACAAGAAAGAGAATGACTCTCCATATTGCTAATGAGTGAGATGAACAAGATGGGGGAGACTGGGTAGAAGGGTGAAGGCTCATAGGCAACAGGGTCACAGTGGGTGGTAAACAAAAAAGCTGTGTATTTGCTTTGAAGCTAGAAAAATAGTGAATTCAGGTCTGCAGTAACATGGCCTGCGGAGTTTAGGTTTGTTAAGGAACTCTGAGGTAAAATTGCTGGGTGTTTCTGCCAAGTGGGCTATTTGGCATTGCTGAGAGGAAAAATGACATTTTTCAAAAGGCAGTATAAACTGGGTCTCTGGAGCTAGAAAGAAGTGGGTTCAAGTCCTGGCCTTGCTGTTTATATGTTGTGTGACTGCCCTGAACCCTAGTTTCTTTATTGTTAGTGATAGAATAGTATCTGTGTTACAGAGCTGTTGTGTGGGTAGAGTCTACATGTATAACAGTCTTAGCACAGTACCTGCCACAGGGCCATGCTTAACAGCAATTTAAAATATTTTTTAATGCCAATTTAATCTTGACTGTGTATATTCAGGCACATTAAATATAAGGCTAAAAAATTAGCCAGGTAACCCAGGCCAGGTATGTAGCCACAGTCTGATTACTTATACCATAGTTGCCTGCCTCCCTTCCTTCCTTCCTTCCTTCCTTCCTTCCTTCCTTCCTTCCTTCCTTCCTCCTCCCCTTGCCCTTCATTTCTCTATCACTAGCATGTTTAGGGATTAACCTATCTGTGTATACATTTAGCAAACACAATCAGGCAATTTGTCTGACTTATCTTCTGGTCTGATGTTTCTGGGCTTGGGCAAGAAAATGTGCAAAGTTCTTTCAGTTTCTCAAACCAGACTGCCACCAAAACTTTTCTAAATGCAAATGTGGCTAGCTCCTCTAAGTCTTCTGAGAAGTCTGGGTGTCAAGTAATGCAATGAGGTGTCCACTGAGAATCTCAGAGGCTGCCGAGAATAGCAGGTTTAGATATGAGTTTAGGAAATAAGACTATAGAGCCACAATCCCCAAACTCTGTGCCAAGGCGCCCTTGGGTGCAACAGTTAACTCACAGAAGTGCCACAGGATATTTTTAAATTTCTAAGGAAATACAATGATACTTGACATCTATCAGACACTGTGCAAAATCATCGCTTGAGATAGTTCACAGTTCCAGTATTATATAGTTCAACATTTCTCAGTGATATCATCATTTTCCAGAGCTAGCAGAAGCAGTGTTTACCTAATCCCACAGTTTGAGAAGTGCCCAGTGGCACATTCATTGCATTAGCAATTGTTCTTATTCAAGAAGGAAATTAAAATGTTATCTTTCTTTTTATTTAGGTGTATTATTTTTATTAAATGGTTACTATACATAAATACCCAATAAGTTCTTTGGACTTAACTACTTAATAAATAGAACTGTTAGGCATTTCTTTTGGCCTATGGGACTGTGGGAAAAAAAAAAACCCTCACTAAAACATTAAAGGTGCCTGGAATGGAAAAGCTTTGGAAACCTCTGCTGTACTCTAAAGAGGTGGCCATACACATTGGCTGATAGCTCTTCCCGGCCCAATGCCTGGGAACTGCTATGTATGAATAGGCCAGAGGATGAATAGGCATGTTCCAGTTGGAAGAGACCTTTAAAACCATCCAGGTTAGCACCCTCATTTTACACAGAAGCACCCTGAGTCCTTGAGATTGAAGCAAGTTAACTAGTTTGGGCATAGGAGGGAATGGAGAATTACTGAGCAGGAGTTTAAGAAGTTAAAAACTACCTGTGACTTATAACCAATATGAAACCGATACAAACTTCCCATGGCTTCTAATTGACAGGAAACCAACATAAAAAAAATAGATAAAAGCCAGCACTCCTACCTTAGTGTGCATCACCCTCTAGGAGATCACCTGCACTCCCCTTTCTCAAATGTGTACTTTCACTTTTGGTTCAAATTAAAGCTCTCTTTGACTTATCCTTAAATTCCTTCCTGTGACAGAGTCAAGAGGCTGTTCCTGGGTATGGGTTGAGGACTGCATCTCTCCAGTGGAGACTTCTAATTCCTCAAGGAGTCAGCTGTGGCAGTGTGCTGGGCCTAACTGGGGAACACCCTCTCTCTCACTGAGGCGATGCCCACCAAGCTCCCTGCCATCAAGATAACTTGCCCAGTTCTATTTTTCTTGAGTCTAGGTTGCCAGGGGAGGAAGTAGGGAAGGGCAGATGTGTGTGGAGAGGGCAGTAGTGGAGAGACGCAACCCCTGAGGAAGCAAACGTTGACTCAACAAAAGAAGGTAGCACTGATTCATGAAAATCACACACCTGCTCTGTTTTTTCTTACCAGTTGGGTGGGTGGGTGGTAGATATAGAGTAAATTGAGGGGCTCTAAGGGTATCTTAATACAGATACTCCTGGATTCTTCACAAGATACAGAGAAAGGTGGAAGCAGGATTCTGGCACATAGGACTATGCTGCTCTGTTCCAGCGTCTGGCTCCAAGAGGCTCTTGCCTTGTTTGTTTGTTCCTCAAGGGTAGGCTGGGACATTCATATCACAAGAAATCATCTCTATCTAAATTAAATCTCCCCCGGTCTCAAAGAGGCAGGGCTGGGATCTGCAAGGGGAGTGGTTTGGGCTTTGTATTCTTGCGTGCCTGGCATTAAGTCAGCATCTGCATCAGTAGTGCATCACTAAACAGGAGTGTCTGTGGCTGGTTGAAAAGGGGAGGTGGGTAGGTTGGGGGATGGAGATGGCAGGGGCTTGTGGCAAAGGATTTAGCCCTAGGGCAGGTTGTCCAGATCAGGTGTGAAGGTTCTGCAAGTTTACCTAAATGTTAGGAGATGGGCTACCTGTCAAATAAACAAACTCAATCACATCTGAAGGGATTCTAGAGGTCAGTTGAGCTCAGACTGGTTATCTGTTTGCAAGATACAAAGCAAAATCCTGACAAATTGCTAATGAAAGGGAGCTATGTAGAGCACTGCTTGGCCACCAAGAGCCAGGTATATGGAACAGATGCATTGAGAGAAGTTTGGGGTTTAAAGGAGGCAGCAGGGTGTGGCAGAAATAGTGTTGGATTAGGAGTTAGGAGTTTGGTGGCATTAGTCCTGCTTTCTGCTAATTAGCCATGTGACCTCTGGTAACTCATTTTGCTTTTCCAGACATCCGTTCTCTGTCTGCCCAGGCACAGGGCTGCTGAGAGGCCAGGGTAGCATAAATATAACCATTTATCAAGTGCTTTCTCCATGTCACGTGCAGTTTTAAGCGCCACACATAATTTATCTCATTTAACCCTCCCAGTCCCTATCTGGGGAAGAGATGAATATATCTATAATCAAAAGTACTGGTGAAGAGACTGAGGTTAAGTTGGTGGAACTCGTGTGTTCGTCTCTCCATGAATGAGTTCAGAGAGTGGGCTTCTACCCATCACGGCAAAGTTGGGAGACTTAAGTGTTCATAAGATTCTGATTTAGGAGCTCTGGGGTGGGGCCCACACTCTTGTAGTTTTAATAAGTGCCTGTGTCATTTTGATGTGGATGGTTCATGAACTCCAGTTTGAAAAATATAGTCATCCCTAAGTACATGTAAGGTATTGGCTCCAGGACTATCCTCATATACCCAAAGCCATACATACTCTTATCCCACATTCGGTCCTGCAAAACCTGCTTATGGGAAGAGTTGGTCCTCCCTGTATGCAGATTTCACATCCCAAGATACTGTAGTTTTGATCCATCTTTGGTTAAAAAAAAAAAAATCCCTATGTATGTGAACCAGCGTAGTTCAAGCCTGTGTCGTTCAAGAGTCAACTGTATTTCCCTAAGCTATAGTACCTCTCTTCCACACTAGAACCCATAAAATGACTTACCCAAATGAAATAAGGGGGCACCTTGGAGATCAGAGACAGGCAAGTGCAGTTTGCGAGAGGAGTATCAGAGAATGTGTGTCCTCCTGGGCTCCCAGATTCTGGCAGCAGTCTCAAACTTGACCACTGGGAACCTATAACAAGTAGGGGAGGCTACAATGGCAGCTTGCTGGTTGAGTGGTTCTTCTGAGCAGTAAGGTAAGTAGGGAGGCCATGTGGATTGGAGCCTGGGCCCATATTCCCTTCCCACTCTGCCTATCATTAATCACCTTATCTCATACACGAACAACATTCTAGATATATATATTTTTTGCCTTAAGTACTTTCTTCCATACTTTCATAACTACTTATAAAATGTATATGATTTATCTATTTTTTAGACAAGGACACTGATGTCAGAAAGGGTAACTGCTCACCTCAGAGATCTCACAGCTGGTAAGTGGTGGGGTGTGGACTGGAATCCTGGTCTCCTTGCCTTAAGTCAAGTGCTCTTTTCAGTACCCCATAGCTGTTTACCAATGTTCCAACACCACTGTAGGCACAATGGGGCAAGAGAAGGAATGGAAGACAACATCATTGCCCTTGAATAGTTCATAATTTTTTTGGATGATGGGAATAATAAAACCAGAAGATAATACAGAGTGGTCTGGCTGACCCAAAGACAACCAAGAACAAGTACTGCCATTAAGAACCTCACATAATGGGGTATATGTCTGTGTTTGATTCAGAAACAACACAGGTTGCAACACATCTAAAGACATTTCCTTAGGCTGGTTATGATTTGAGACTCCTCTGCTTTTGACCTTTCCATGGTTTCCCTAGCTCAGAGAATAAAGTCCAGAGCCTACCTTCCTATCTAGCCTCATCTCATACCACACTTCCTGTTTGTCTCCTCCTCCAGTTTCCCTTCCCTGGACTACTTGTTCCCTGCCACACACCCACACCTTTCCCCCATCATTTCTCTTTAGGAAAACTCTTGCCCATCATTTAGGTCTCAATTTAAATCTCCCTTCCTCAGAGAATCCTCTCCTGTGTCCTCACACTGAGTTAGGCCTCTACCATATTCTATGCCCACATAACATCCCAGGTTTTTTCTTTGAAACATCCATTACACATCGAATTGATATTTAATATGTGTTCTCCCACCTATAAGATCCACTATTGTGCCTATTTCATTGACTGCTATATCCCAGTACCCAGTGACTGGCTCATAATAGAGATTCAAATATCTGTTGCACAAATGAATGAATGAATGAATGAATGAATGAGTGAGTAGATGGATGGCTGAATCATTGAATGAGTGGTAAAAACTATGAGATCTGTGTTTCAGGGATACAAGCCATTTCTGTTCAGTGGATTTTACTGACATTGTGCTAGGCAAAGAACAAAAAGACAAATAAGACCTGGTTCCTTACAATCGTGCTAATAAAAGGGAGAGGCAGAAACAAAGGATAGCAGCAGATGTGTCTTCCTTTTGGAAAAATTGGTATATTTTGCTTTTCCAAAGGTTGTAACCCAGAGCCAAATGCCCATGGTTAAGAATTATTTTTAGTGGTCTTCATTGGATTCCTTCAGGATATACAATGAGAAGGAGAAAAGGTCTTAAGCAAGGGTGTTTGGAAAGTGGTGAGGCTTCCAAAACCAAAGACAAGTCCCATGATATCTGGCACCTGATAAGTTCAGTCTAGCAGCACCTACACCACCTAAACCTACACCACTTGTTGGAAGTGCAGATTCTCAGGCCCCAACATAGTCTTGCCAAGTCAAAAACCCAGGGGTGGAGGGACTCAGCCAGTGGTACTAGAGCTGGCTAGTATGAGCTCTCAAGAGCAGATTGTGTCCCCCTTTCCAATTCCATGGTCAGTGAAGTAATATTGGTTGTTTGAGATTAGCTATTGTGGGAGGATTTACACCCCAGAAATTGGCAAATGCAAATCAGATTTTTTTTTATCCTATGGAAACCAATTGTTAAAAAATTTACTGGTATGCTATTTGGTCCAGAAATCAATGTTTTAACAAGCCCTCTAAGGGTTTCTGGTGTCTTCTAGTTTTTCCTCCCCAATATGAAGGGCATCCAAAATTCAAGTTTGTGCACATTTCCTGAGACTGAGCTTGGAGGTAGGTCTCCAGGGATTGTCTATCCCTAGTTGTGACAAGAGCATTAGCAAGGGAGCAACTGTTCCTCCTTCAGGGTTCCCATCTCCTGTCCCCCTCCTCTTGCGTAAGAAGGAGGATATTGAGGTTGAGAAGTGACAGTAGAACTGGCTTTTCTGGTTCCCACACCCACCATTGGTGAAAAGAGGCCTGATTTGCAAGCAAAGATTTCATAGCTGTGAATCTCCTCAGGCTAAAATCAGCCCCATTCTGTCTACATAGCAAATTGAGTCCCCCTTTTTTTAAACAAAATTCAGAACCACTCTGGATGACAGTGATTTACTGAAATAGCCAAATCCTGACTTCTGGCTCTATCAGCACAGTGCATATCACATACTTTCTTGTCGCCCCTCAGAATACACTGATATACATTGGGTGGAGGGGGAAGATGAACACACAAGTGAAAAAAAAGTTGATCTGAGAAGTTACATTGCCCACTACTGGGTGAGATGACAGTGCAAGATAGAAAGGGGGCCACCTTTTAAAAGAAAAAAATGCCTCATCTGTTTAATCAAATATATCATCTACTGAACCAGGTATATTGGCTAATGAACCAGATAGTTCCCCTAATGAGTCAAGCAGATCACCTGCTGAAAATATTTTCAAGCCTAATTCATTCCTCAGCCGTCTTCCATCTTCTAAAGGCAAGGGTTTAACCTGGGCCTTGGTTCCAACCTGAGACAAGGCTCACACGTTTTGTGGCCAGTCTTAATGAGAAATGAAGTGCTTACATTACAGAGAAGAGCTGATTAGCAAATATGGTTGACCACCTGTAAAGAACTTATACACTGCTACCATAAGTAATAATTTGTTACCAGGAAATAGAAAAGGATGTAAGTTTCATTGATTTTTATAATACAACGTCTGGTACTTAGCTGGTCCTTGATAAAGTTTAAATATGCCGATAGAAAAGTTGAATAGACAAATGAATAATTGAATGAATATACCTATGGTTTTAAAGTGTGGTCTTGTAGATTTCACTTTTATTTGCAAGTCTCACTTAGATTTTCTGTCAAGGCCAACTCTACTTTATCTCTCTTAAAGAATTGCAGAAGTTTTCTGCTGACTTCCTGACTCTATGGAACTATCATGGTTATTGCTGTTTCTGGCAACTTCAGTGACTATGGTTGACTTAGCAGCCTGAGTATTTGAAACACACAAGGAATGGTCTTTCTAATTTCTGCCTTAGAAAGACAAAAGATGAAAACTCATCAGGGTTTTGTACTTTTCCTGCTGTGAAGCTTGAGTGGGGGAAGCTGCTCTTACCCTTTCAGTTAGCCATCCAGGCCACATTGCTCCTTCCCCAGTCCTACTTCCCCAGGAACAGATTAGATTTCCATACCCTCATATCTCATAAGAAATTGGAAAAACTAGGGCCATACTGAGCACAGAGTTATACAGCGTGCTTCACATAAATTAACTCACTTAATCCTCTTGATAACCTTGTAAAATAAAGATCACTAACTCATTTTACATAGCAGAAAATAGACTTGGGGGGGTTAAGTTCAAGATCATGTAGTTCAGTAATGATACAACTGGAATTTGAACAGTCTGACTTCATATCTTTTTTACTGTTCCCAATTGCTTTTTGGCCATTGAGAATTCCAATTATACAAAAACACAAACACTAATAAAAGCCTATGTTTGGATGTGATAAAGCCAAAATTTGAATATAAGTTGAGCTTTGTTAAGCAACACAAAAGAACGTTACTGCTACCTAAGTCACCTAGTGGGTTTCTAGAGCTTTGCCAACAAATGATACTACTTCCCAAATTCATGGGCACTTGCTAAGAGGCCTGGGGTCCACCCTGCTGTTGGGCTTTCCTCCTTGTTTTATTCCAACGAGGAGCAATTTTTCTGGTTGCTTGAGATGGCCACAAATCCCATTATAATCATTGCTACTGCTACTAACTAGCAGCTGACAATTATTGAGTACTTCCTATGCCCTGAACTCTGAATCAACTTTCTTTTGATTAGTGTTTTCATTGTGTATTTGTTACCATCCTTTGCTTTAACCTATCTGCATTTTTATATTTGATGTGGATTTTTTGAAAACAGCTATATTTGGATTTTTCCTTTTTATTCTAAATCTGACAATCTTTGCCTTTCAGTTATGATGTTTGGAACCTTCACATTCAATGAAATACTGATATGGTTATATTTAAATGTGCAATTTTGCCAGTTGTTTTTGTCCATCTGTTATTTGTTACTATTTTCTCTCTTTTTCTGCCTAATTTTGAACTGAATTCTTTTGTAATTCCATTTTGTTTTCACTCTTGACTTTTTAGTTATACCTGTCTTAAAATTGGTTAGTGGATGCTTCTTGGTTTGCAAATTTTTTTTTTTTTTTTTTTTTTTTTGAGTCAGAGTCTCATTCTGTCTCCCAGGCTGGAGTACAGTGGCATGCTCATGGCCACCCCAGCGTCGACCTGCTGGGCTCTGGCGATCTTTCCACCTCAGCCTTCCAAGGAGCCGGAACTACAGGCGTGCACTACCACGCCTGGCTTATAATGTATTTTTAATTTATTACAGTTTGTCTTAAAATAATATTATTCCACTTCATGTATGGGTAAGAACCTTTCCATGGTCTTCTTCCATTTTTCTCTCTTCAATTCTTTGTTCCATTGTTTTTATATACTCTATTTCTACATATGCCATAACCCATAAAAATATGCCATTTTTGCTTTAGACAATTTTCTTTTAAAGTGAATGAAATAAGAAAAATAAAGTCTTTTGTAGTCTACTTTTGTTTTTACTACTTCTGAAACTATTTATGTAGGTCCAAATTTTCCACTCGATATCATGATCTTTCTGTGGAAGAACCCAGCCCTATCCAATAATTGTAATTGTAACTTTGCAGAGAACTCATCTCAGCCATGACCAGACTCTTGACCCACAGAAACTGAGTACTCAGTGTGCTTTGTTTACAGTCACTAAGTGTGTGGTAATATTGTTATGCAGCAATAGATAACTAATACACACTGCAACCACTAAGCACATGAAAGCTAATGTAGCTATATTAATATCAGTAGGTTTCATATTGAAGAGAATTACTAGAGACAGAAAAAAATATTTTCTAAAGATACCAGAAAGTAGAAGCTGAGGTAAATAATACTTACTCCATGTGTTAGTCACTCTCACTTCCTAGCTGATTGCTGGCTGGGGGTTGTCCTCGGTTCTTTGCCATATGGGGCGCCTGAGTATGCCTACCTGCTTCATTAAGCCAGGAAGAGAGAGTGTCCTAGCAAGATATGTGTTACAATATTAGACAGTGTAATCCTGGAAGTGATATCTCATCACCATTGCCATATGCTACTGATTCGAAGCAAATCATTGGTCCTACCCACACTCTAGGGGCAGGGTTTACACAAGGGTATAAATAGCAGCCAGGTATCATGGGAACCACCTTAGAATCTGTCCATTCCACATGGTATGCATTTTTTCATTCTTTTCTTTTCAATCTGTGTCTTTACGTTTAAAATATGCTATTTAAAAACAGCATATAGTTTGCTCTATGTTATCAAGTCTGGCAATCTCTACTTTTTAATTGAGATGTTTAATCCATTTGAATTTAATGCAGTTATTGATATGTTTCCTGTGTGTTTAAAAAATTTGTTCCAGAGCCGGGCTCGGTGGCTCAGCCTGTAATCCCGCGCCTTGGTAGGCTGAGGTGAGTGGATTGCCTGAGCCCGCGGGTTCGAGACCCACCTGGGCAACTTGGCGAGACCTCATCTCTACAATAAATCAAAAAATTAGCCGGG
>CAUYQG010097576.1:0-24277 GCA_963574415.1 Tarsius wallacei
CATCCTTTAACTTTGAGTCTGTATGTGTCCCTTATAGAGAGATGAGTCTCCTGGATGCAGCAAATAATTGGGTCATGGTTTCTTATCCAGTTTGCCAATCTGTGTCTTTTTGCTGGTGCATTTAGTTCATTCACATTCAAACTGATTATTAAAATATGATTGTTTATTGCTGTCATGAGGTTCTTATAAAGTTTTTTCCTCTGTCTTTGGGGTTAATGTATGTGTGTTTTCAAGTTTCTTGTTTCACTATATTCTCTGTTGATTTTATGCTCTGCTGTTCTCTTGGGAAGTGTGTGGTCATTCTTTTTTTTCTTTCTTCTGTGCTTAATACCTTTTTAAGTGTCTCTTGTAGAGCTGGTCTGGAAGCTGCATAATCTCTTAGGGATTGGATGTCTGGGAAGGATTTTAAATCTCCATCACCGATGAAGCTGAACTTGGCTGGATAGGAAATTCTTGGTTGAAACTGTTTACCTTTGAGGTAAATATAGGGTTCTAGTCCCTTCTTGCTTGTAGTGTTTCTGCCAATAGGTCTGCTGCTATGCTGATTGCTTTTCTCCAGTACATAGTCTGACCTTACTATCTTGCTGCCTTTCGGATTTTTTTGTTTACTGCCTACTTTGTGTAGGTGAATTACTTTATGTCTAGGGGTTGGTCTTCTCATTTGATGTCATGTGGGGGTTCTTTATATCTCTTGTGTTTGGCTGGTCACATCTCTGGTGAGATGCGGAAAGTTTTCTTGGGTTACCTCCTGGAATGCTTGTCCCAAGTTGTTCTCCATTTTCCTTTCTTCTTCTGAGATACCAATCAGGCATAGGTTTGGTCTCTTGATATAATTGCATGTCTCTTGTAGGCTTTGTTCTTTCTTTCTGAGTCTTCTTTCTATGTTTTTTACAGATTGGGTTAATTTCATGTTCTGGTCTTCAAGTTCTGAGATTCTTTCTTCAGTTAGATTAATTCTGCTTTCCATGCTTGTCATATTGTTATTTATTTCCTGGATGAAATTTTTTCTGCCAAAATGTCTGTTACAAGTTCTTTTCGTGTTGCATCTTGTCTTTCTTGAGTCTTATTCACTCTTTCCAGCCATTTCCTAATCCCTGTCATATTCTGGGGCCAATCATTGGTGATTTCCTTTGTTTGGGCACCAAGTTCTGATTTTTCAGGAGTTTTGTCTTTGGTACACTTGAAATTGCCTGAGGCTTTCCTTTGTTTTTTTCCTAGTTTGTGACAGATCTCTTGTTTTTTTCTTTAGTTCTGTCACTCAGTGTCAGTGGGAGAGGCTTTCCCTTCTGATGTTTGCTCAGTCCTCTATTCTTCCCTGATCCAAGCTCTGGATTTGTTCTATTTTGAAACAGCGTGGTGGGTGGGAAGCTTTGCTGTCTCTTGCAGTTTTTGAAATTCGAATAAAGTAAGGGATGGGGTGCTAGGATCAGAAACTACTTGCAAATTACAATGTTCACTTATTTATGGTATGTGTTCCCTGAGACCCACTCCCCACCACCATGCTATATGATGATGTAAAGCAGAAACCAATGCAAAAAACAATTGAACACACACACATATACAGACATACACACATACCCCCAAACAAACTGGAACAACAACAAAGTGAAAGAAAACAAACAACAACAACAAAAACCCAAGAAAACAAAACACACACGCCTAGCATAAAGAAAAACAGAAAGACTGGAGGCGGAGCAAAAAAATGGAATTCAGGTCAAACCCTCACACATATATTGACACACACCTTAAACTATAAGAAATGAAAAATTTAAAAACCCAGAACAAGAGCAAAAACCAACCAACAACAACAAAACTGAAAGATGAACACTCAATCATTCACATACACACATAAACAGAAAACCACAAATAAAAGAAGAAAGAAACAGAAAAAGAAAAGAAAAAATATTTTTTTGGGGGGAGCAGATCAAACCCTCACATATACCCTTATGCACAAAGGAAAATATTTTAAAAATATATGAACAAACAAGCAAACAGTCAAAAAAATTTTAAAATTTTTTTTTAAAAAATTGAAAATTAGAAACAAAAACAAACAAACAAAAACCTTCCCTCTTGTGGCGGGTGCTGTAATTGTTCCTCTAATCAGGTCTCTCTGACAGAGCCACCTTTTTCACTCTCTCCTCAGCGTCTAAAGCAAGGAAAGAGGAGGGGCACTGGAGGTGGGTGGGGCTGCAGTCTTCCCCTCCCACTCTCATATGGTCAGGGAGAGCTCCTCCAGTAGGGAGGTACGGGATTGTCCCTTCCCCAGCTATGTACTCTTGTGTGTGAGTGGGGGTGCCCCAGCCAGGCCCATCCTGGAATGGAGTTCTCCTATTGCGACTGACTTCCAGGCTTCTCCTGGGTTTGTCCCTCTCAGTCGTGGCCCAGCTGTGTGGGTCTGATGTTCAGAAGATTGCTGAGGAGGAGAGGGTTTGGGTCAGTCCCCGGACTCTTGACTGATTTCTTTGGAGTTCTTCCTCATCCTTTTCTGGCCACACCCTTTGTCCTGCAGTTGGATCAGGGTAGGGAGTGGAGTGCCTGGAACTCAGCACTTGTAGGTCCCTCCGAAGATTGTGCTTTCAGGATATTCCCTCTGGGTCATTATCGATCCCTGAATAGTTGATCCACCAGTCACAGAGATTGGGTCTATTGCTCCATGGTGAGTGAGTGGGAGCACCGTCCTCTCCAGCCTTCAAGATGGTGGTGGGGTGCCTCTCTTGTTCTCTTCCATGGGACTCTGCCTCTGGGCTCCCTCCACAGCTTCTGCTGTCAGTGCCCTGCCAGGTTCTGAAGTGATGAAGCAAAGCCAGGAGCCAGCAGTCTTTCTCCTGCTGCACTGGTGAGGGGAAGACTTGGGCGAAATTTTCTCCCTGCCACTTTTGTCCATTAAAAAAATAATAATGGCGCTCAGCTTCTGCAACCTGGGATGAGCCAGGAATGAAGCAGAGAAGCTGCAGCACCAGCTATTGCACCAGGGGCCTGGCCACCAGTGGCCTGGCCACTTGCTGTCTAAGCCCCCACTTAGACAGTCTCTCACAGCATTTTCTTCCCAGGGAGGTTTGTTGACTTAAAAAAAAAATAAAAAGAAAATGGTGCTCATCTTTTGCATCCTGGGAATCGCTAAGGTCCAAGTCCAGCAGCTGTGGCACCAGTTGCTGCACCAGGAAAGCCCTAGCTGCTAGTTTCCAAGCCCTCACTCAGTCAGCCACTCACATGCCCACTGGCTCACCAGCAAATACACAAAATTTTCCATACACCCACTCACTCAGATGGGTACTCGTATAGTCCAACTGACTCAGCCACCATCTTCCTGACCTCCCTCAGATTATTTTAAAGATATGTCAACTTATCTTACATCACAAAGAAAAAATAGATACAAAGAAGAAACAAACAAAAAATCTTCTACACTTTAACTCCATTCCTACTTATTTTGATTTAATTGTCTCAGTTTACATATTTTTATATTACCTATACCATAACAGGTTGCTTTAGCTATTATTGTTTTTGATAGATTTGGCTTTTATGCTCCATACTAGGGCTCTGAGTGGATTAAACCCCATAATTACAGTATTAGAATAGTCTGAGGTTGTACTTGTACTTATTTTTACAAGCCGTTCTTATATTTTCCATTTTTTGCATGTTATATTTTTCCAGATTAAAGAACTCCTTTTAGCATATCTTGAAGGGTGAGTCTAGCAGTGGTTACTTCTCTCAGCCTTTGTTTCTCTTAGAAAGGCTATCTTTTCTTCAAATTTGAAGAATTACTTTGCTGGATACAGTATTTTTGAGTGACTTTTTTATTTTCTTTCAGTAGTCTGAAAATGTCACTTTATTTATTCCTGAATTGTATAGTATCTATTAAGAAGTGTATTGCCAGATGAATAAAGGGTCTTTTATATTGTTATTTGCCTCTTTTTTATTACTGGATTTATGAATCTTTATTTGTCTTTGATCTATAAGAGTTTGATTATTTCATGCTTTGTGATAGTCTTATTTGGATTGAATCTGTTTGGTGTTCTCTGATATTCCCATAATTGGATATTTCTTTCTTTCTCAAGTTTAAAAACTTTTTCTGTTATCATTTCTTTAAGTCAACTTTATACCTTTTGCTCTTGTTCAAGTCCCTCTTGAATATAAATAATTAAAAAATTTGGTCTTTTGAGGTAATTTTCTATATCTTTCAGGATATCTTTGTTGCTTTTCTTTCTTTTTTTTTTCTCCTCTGACTGTGTATTTTCAAATAGCCTGTCTTCAAGCTCATAGATTCTTTCCTCACTTGATCCCCTCTGCTTTTGAGAGCCTCTAATGCATTTTGCAGTTCAACAAGTATATTTTCTAGTTCCAAGATTTCTGTGTGTTTTTTTAATTGTTGTTATTTCAATCTGTTTGTTAAATTTCTGTTTTTGTATTGTTTTTCTGTGTTATCTTGGAGATCACTGAGTTTCTTTGAAACTATTAATTGCGTTCTTTGTCAGAGAGGTCACATATTACCATATTGTTACAGTCATTACTGGCTCCCTGCTTTGTTCATTTGAAGAGATCATGGTTATTTGTTTATTTTTTTTCTTATGGATGTATGTCTATATCTTTTTGTTGATGGATTCGTATTTTATTCTAGTCATTTCTGTCAAATTTGTTTTGGTTTGTATTGGATATATCTGCATAGAGGCTCCCTCCTCCCACACTAAGTCACTAGCTAGGTTTGCCTAGGTTCTAATAAACAATCAGAGTTCTGCCTTTCCCAAAAGGAGAAAATACCAAAAGGGACATCCCAGTAGTACAGAAAGGAAGCCTAGGGGTTTGTATCCAGGTGACCTGTGGAATGGACCTCCTACAGTGTGGTGCTACTGAAGAGATACTCTGATTTGTCATTTCTTTTTTTTTTTTTTTGAGTTGGAGTCTCACTCTGTCACCCAGACTGGAGTGCAGTGGTCACTCCTGGCCACTGCATCCTCGACCTGCTGGGCTCTGGTGATCCTTCCGCCTCAGCCTTCCAAGTAGCTGGAATTACAGGCATGCGCTACTACAGCCGGCTAATTTTTTGATTTATTGTAGAGATGAGGTCTCGCCAAGTTGCCCAGGTGGGTCTCGAACCGGCGGGCTCAGGCAATCCACTCACCTCAAGCCTCCCAAAGCACGGGATTACAGGCTGAGCCACCGAGCCCGGCTGATTTGTCATTTCTTATGGCTGAGATACAGAGCAGAGTTTCTAGGGCTGAGGATGGTAGTTGCACCTCTTCTTCAGTCTCTTCCTTTCCTCGGGGATAATTTACCTTCAGGCCCTGGCATTGCCTTTCATGGGCTAAGGCAGGTGCAGACCTCCTGCTAGGGCATCTAAGATGGCAGGGAAGCTGGCTGTTCACCTCAATCTCACTTTTTCAGTGGAGAAACAGTGAGCTGAGTTGGAGGAATATTTTATGTACACTTGGTGCAGGACAGAATGGAGGGAGGGATGTCTTGGATGTGGAAGTTCAGTTATCTTACCATTTCCTCAGAATTTTTTCACTTTTTTCCCTGGGAACTGTTTCATTTTAATTTTGAGTTTTGTGATAATTCTGGTGATAATATTGGCACTGCAAATTATGTATTCGGTTTTTTTGTGTGTACTGTAGAGGGAGTGAAGAAGCTTGCTTCTGTGTCACCATTTTGGAAACAGAAGTTCTATATAATCTTTTCTTTCTTCATTTGTTGATGGACACTTAGGTGGTTTCTGTACTTGACTATTGTGGATAATGCTGCAATAAACATGTGAGTCTAGCTATCTCTTCAGAATACTGACTTTATTTCTTTTGAATATATACCCAGAAGTGGAATTACTGAATCAGGTGGTAGTTTTATTACTAAAATCAAATTTTTTAGGAACCTCTGTACTGTGTTTCATAATAGCTGTGCCAATTTACATTTCTGCCAATGGTAACAGGCATGAGATGATATCTCATTGTGATTTTGTTTTCTGTTTCTTTGATAATTAGTGGTGTTGAGCATCCTTTTTTATACCTGCTGACCATTTGTGTGTCATATTTGGAAAAATATCTATTCAGATTCTTTGCTCATGTATTAAAGTTTTTATTCTGTTGAATTATGGGTTTTTTTTTCTGTATTTTGAATATTAATCCCTTATCAAGTATATTGTTTGCAAATAGCTTGTACCATTCTATATGTTCCCTTTCCATTTCCGTGATTATCTTCCCTTGTGCAGAAGTTCTTGGGTTTGATATAGTTCTACTTGTTTATGCTGCTTGTGTTGCCGGTGTGCCTGGTAACATACACAAAATCATTGCCAAGACCGATGTCAAGAAGCATTTTTTCCTATGCTTTTATCTAGGAGTTTTACTTTTTCATTTCTTACCTTTAAGTCTTTAATTTATTTTGAGGTTGTGTGTGTGTGTGTGTGTGTGTGTGTATGTGTGTGTGTGTATCCTTAAAGTTAAAGCATCTCTTGCAAGGAGCATAATGTTAGATCTTGTTTTGTATTCATTCAGCCACTTATGTGTTTTGGTAGGAGAATTGAATCCATGTACATCTAAAACAGTTATTGATTTGTAAGAACTTGCTAGTACCATTTTGTTAACTATTTTGTGGTTGTTTTAAAGATCTTCATTTCATTCTTCCTCTCTTGCTGTTTTTCTTTTTCATTTGATGATTTTTTTTGTATTGGTTTGCTTGTATTTTCTTGCCTTCTTTTTTTATGTATCTAAAGCAGCTTTTAAAATGTTTTTGTGGTTACCATGAGGTTTATATTTATAATAGTCTGTTTTAAGCTGATTACTTAGCTTTGACCAATACCAAAGCTCTACACTTTAACTTCTCTTTTCACATTTTTTGTTACTGATGTCATAGTTTGCATCTTTTATATATCATATATCCGTTAACAAAATATTATAATTATAGTTATTTTTAATACTTTGACTTGAACAGTTGGCTGTACTCAGTCTAGTGAGAACACTGGCTAGACTCCATGGCTAAGTGGAGCCGCTGGCTGGCCTCTGCAATCCCCTTGAGCAGGGCTGCAGACTATCTTCCCTGACTGGTCAGTAGTGATGCTTGGAATCTGTAGCTGTGCAGGGCTGGAAGCTGCTCTCCAAGTTTGGATGAGGTCTCTGGGACACCACTCCACCCCTTGCTGGGATGGGCATGGTCACATGTTCCAAACTGCAGATATTCACAAACTTGCTTTTGGCTTCTGGCCTCAGGAACACTCAACCAGAGCCTGGTGGCTTACTGTAGCCATCTCTTAGGCCTCTGGGATTGGGCAGGGCCAGATGCTTCCATCCTTATGGGTATTCATGCACCTCTACTTGCCTCCGGGCCTTGAGAATGCCCAAGCTTAGCCCCAGAGCTTGATGGGAAAACTGACAAGGGACTTGAATCTGACCGATCTTCAGACCCTGCTTCCCACAGAGCAGTGTTGTTGGTCAGATTCTCTGACGGAACGGTGCCATTAGTCAAAATGCAGGGTAGCCATCAGGATGCACATTCTGGTTGCAGTAACCTTCTTTTCATTCTTTTGTTGTAACTGACGCCAGTTGTCTATCCCTGTCTGTGCACCCTATATTCCCTGTGGGATGAACAGGAATGGGTCCTCTGCAAGGGGTTCCAGAATGATGGGGAAGCTGTAATTGTCTTTTCCAATTGAAGAAACTGTGAGCCCTGGAGAATCTTCTTTGTGTAGCACTGTGTCAGGGTGTGGGAGGAGTGGCACCATCAGAGTGAAGCTGTCCCTTTTACCGTTAGAATGTGCCCTTTCTTAGATTTGCAGTCCAGGGGAGGGCAGTTCCAACTTTACTCCTGGGCACCGGTGTATTTCAGAAAGCATTGTTTTCTTTGGATAGTTGCTAGCTGGATTTCTGTGAGGGGAACCAGAGCCGGAGAACTTCTATGCTGCCATTTTGCTGAGGTCAATCCATGCCTTCCTTATATTTTGCATAAAATTTACCAATGAAACCATCTGGGTCTTGAGTTTACTTTGAGGAAATATTTAAGTCATAAATTCATTTAAAAAAACACCTAGGGCTAATCAAATTTCTATTTTCTCTTGTTTCGGTTTGGGTAGTTTTTAGCTTTCAAATCATGTTTCCACTTCAAATAAGTTGTCAAAATTATTTGCTTAAACTTTTGATAATATTCCATTATCCTTTTTTATTATAAAGTTTGCAGAAATGACTTATCTTTATTTCTTGATATTTATAATGTGTTTCTTTCTTTAACACTGCTTTGGTTTAATCTGCCTAGCAAGGTGGTTATTGAGTGCAATGATGTTTTCAAAGAAGCAACTCTTTTATTCATTTTGCTCTGTTTTTGGTCTGTTTAATTCTGCTAATGTCTTTATAATTTTCAATCTACTTAATTTGAGTTTAATTTGGATTTTTATTAGCTTCTTACATTGTCTACAAAGACAAGTAATTTAAAATATTATTAATTGCCTTGCATACTAAGATAAGTAATTTTAAATCTTATTCTTTATAATATAAACATGTAAACTATGCATTTTCCTCGAAGAAATGCTTTAGTTTTAGTAGTGTAGCACGAATTTTAATTTTTTTAATCATTCAGTATAAAATATTTATTAATTTTCCTTGAGTTTTTTTTTTTTTTTTGACCAAGGAGATATGAGTTAGTTTGCTTAATTTCCAACTCCTTGGAGATGTTTACAATATATTTTAAAATATACTAGGGCTGTTTTATGGTTCAGAATATCATGTATCTTTATGAGTGTTCCACATGCACTTGTAAAGCATGTTTACCCTGCTCTTTTTGGTTAGAGTGTCTTGTAATGTCAAATTGGTCAAGTTATTTGATAGTGTTGTTTAGGCCTTCCATAACCTCATTGATTTTCTGTTCTCTTGATTATATCTTTTAGAGGTTTTGAAATTCCCAGCTATAATTGTGGATTTAATTTTTTTTATTTCCATTGATTATATTTTGTTTGTATATTTCAAAGTTTTGTTGTTAGGTGCATTGACATGTTAGGAGTGTTAGGTTTTCTGGGTGTGTTGTTTTGCTTACCATACTTTATTTCTGATAAAATTCTTGCATTTGAAATCTATTCATGGGAGAAATTTATAGCCTTCTTTTAATTATATGTATATAGCATACATTTTATTTAAACTATATGTTACTTAAACGCCCTGAAATTATTTATAAAAAATACTCTTACATGCTTAAATTTCAGTCACCTTCTAAGTACGCTTTGTTTGAAGCAAAGCACCTATCGAGATGCTTTTTCTACTGCTCAAAACAGTTTTTCAACTTGTCAATTTTGATGCCTTTTAGTGCTTCTGCCATTTTTTGTTTCACTTTTTCCACATTAGCAGAATGTTTCCCTTTGAGGGCTTTTTCCATCCAGGAAAACAAATAAAAGTCACTCAGGGTGAGATTGGGTAAATAAGGAGGGTGGGGCGTGGGGGTCATGCCATTTTTTGGTCAAAACTGCCAGACATTGTCTGGTGTGGGCAAGTGTGCTCATAAACCACCCCTCTTGAAATGGGAAGATGCATTTAAGAACCTCCAAAAAATAACTAACTGAAGCCCAACACAGCCTCTCACAACTTTAGCTGGTACACTGATGCCATTGGGTTCCTAGAACACTTACCTAGTGGGGGAAGCCTGTACTACAAGGGGCCTCCCCTCCAAAAAAGATAATTCTGGTTTGTTTGGGTCCTTACTTGTATGTTTTTACGGTAAAAGTGAGATTTTTTTTTTCAAACAACATATAATAATATCTTGCTTTTTAAACATCCAATTTAATAGTTTGTCTTTTATTGAGTATATTTAGAACATTCATATTTAATGCAATTATTAATATGGTTGGATACAATTTACATTCTTGCTTTTTTAACCTATTTGTTTCACTTGTTCTATATTCTTGGGGTTCTTTCCACATTGTTTTGATTATTACTAAGGAATCCCTTTTATCTTCATTGCTGGTTGCTTAGCTCTACTTCTTTTGAATGTTATTAGAGGTCGTCCCAGAATTTACAGTTCATTTTCAATCAATCACAGTCTACCTTCAAATAATATCAAACATGTACAAGAATACCTCATTTTTAAATTGTGCTTTGCCTTATTGAGCTTCACAAATATTCCTCTTTTTTTTTTTTTACAAGTTAAAGTTTTGTGGCAACCTCATTTTAAGCAAGTCCACTGGGAATATTTTTCCTGCAGAATTTGTTCGCTTCATGACTTTGTGTCACATTTTGGTAATTCTTGCAATATTTTCAGCTTTTTCACTATTGTTATATCTGTTATGGTGATCTGTAGTCTGCGATCATTGATGACGCTAATGTAAACATTTTGAGGCTTCATGAACTACATTTGTATAAGGCTGTGAACTTAATCAATAAATGTGTGTGCTCTGACTGTTCAAAAAAAAAACAGTTCTGTCATTTTATTCTTCAGCTCTGTTTGGTTCTTTTTATGGTTTCTGTTTATCTATTAAATTCTTGTTTCATCCATGCATTGGTCTTCTGATTTTGTTTCATTGTGCATATATGTTCTCGTATTTCATTGAGTGTCATTGAGTACCTTCTTTTCAATCAGAGATGGCATGGAATATCTTTCTCTGCCACTTTACTTTTGATCTATGTAAGTCTTTCTATTTAAATTTATATTTAAGATGACTATTTGGAATTTTTGGCCAAGCAATTTTTAGATCATCATTTATTTGGGGTAGGTGACTTGAGTTTAGTAGCTTCCTTTGGAGGTATCTTACTTGTCCAAATTTTGGGGATTCATGCAACCTGTGTTGCTGTATTGGTTTCCTGTTCTTTTGAAGGAGTAAATGCCTCTTCTAGTTTTTACATACTGGTTTTGGCAGGTAAAGATCTCCTGCCAGGTCTCTGAGCTGATGGGATTGCTTCTGGGATTGTGGGAGAGTGGGGTTTGAGGCAGATGAGATGACTGCTTCTAGGTCTACAGTGGTTTCTACAGTTGGCAGATCTGTTTGCTACCACAGGCTCTGCCAGACATGAATTCTTTCTGGTTTCTGGGTGAATGGGACTGTCTCTAGGACTTTGGTAAATACGGCTGGTTGGCAAAGGTTCATTTTAAAGTCCACATTTGGGTTTACAGATGACATGCCATTACTAGGTACCTAGACAGGTGTGGTTCTCAGTGGGTTCTTGGGCATGTATTAGGTGGGCAGGACTTGCCCCTGGACTGTGGCTGAGTGGAACTGAAATTGGATCACAGGGCTATGTTAGAACCCACAGTGGACCAAGGTTGATGAGCCTGTCTTCAGAGGCACAGAGGGTCATGTCTCCTGGCTCCTTAGGCAGTGTAGTGCCTCTTTGTATTATTAATAATTGTCCTTGTTTTGAAGTCTACTTTATCTCAATCTGAAGCAGTCACTCTGTCTTGACCTTTCAGTTAGCGTTGCCATGGAATAGCTTTCTCCACCACTTTCCGTTTGGTCTATGTAAGTCTTTGTATTTAAAATTGGTTTTGTTAGCCGGGCTCGGTGGCTCAGACTGTAATCCCAGCGCTTTGGGAAGCTGAGGTGAGTGGATTGTCTAAGCCCGCGGGTTCAAGACCCACCTGGACAACTTGGCGAGACCTCATCTCTACAATAAATCAAAAAATCAGCCGGGCGTGGTAGCGCATGCCTGTAATTACGGCTACTCAGAAGGCTGAGGCGGAAGAATCGCCAGAGCCCAGCAGGTCGAGGCTGCGGTGGCCGGGAGTGGCCACTGCACTCCAGTCTGGGCGACAGAGTGAGGCTCCAACTCAAATTTTAAAAAAATGGTTTTGTTGTGGACAACATTGGGTCATTTTATTTTCCTTCACTCTGGTAATTCCTGTCTTTTAATCTGTATTTAGGACTTTAAACATTTTAAGTGATTATTAACATAGTTGAATGGCTAGCTACCATGTTTTCCATTATGCACACTTGTTCATTTTTTTCTTTTCTGATTTTTCCTTGAGCATTTTATATGACTCAATTTTTCTCTCTTCTCTTTGTATATCAATTTTACTTCTTTTCTAAATGCTTTTAATAATTGCCCTAGTGTTTGCACTAGACATTTTTAACACACACACACACACACACACACACACACACACATATTAACTAGTTTGGGCTGCTATAACAAAAATATCATAGACTTGGTGGGTTAAAATACGTACATTTATTTTTCACAATTCTATAAGTTGCAAGATTGCATGTCATTGAGACAAAAGAGAAACCCTTCTTAGGGCCCTTTGATCACTCCACCAAAACATGTGAATAAGGGAGAAACCTTGAGTCCCTTCAAAAGAAATTCCATGAACCCAGCTAGCTTTGAAAAAGTAAAAGCGCAACCTGATAGCAAGAAGAGAGTAATAACAATAGTCACTCAAGTAAGCCAGAGTCAGGAGATATTTTGGTTCCCTACAGAAACTAAAAGTTAACATCTAACATAGGTGCCTGAGTTGTTTTTCGGAAACCCCCACCAGATGGAAAATGCTGACTGCTGTCATGCAGACCTCAGATCAGGGGAGCCGAAGACTGAACTCTGATTGCTGTTCTGTTTTAAAGTTCTTCCTCAGGGCCTGGAGAGAGTCATACCCCCTCAAAATTACTTTCTGTTGGTCTCAAGTTTTAGACAAGGCCTTGCTTCCTTAACCAATTGCTAATCAAAGAATCTCCCAAGTCACCTAAATCTTTAAATGACCCATGAACTCCCATTTTAAGGTATCTCTTTCTTTTTGGACCAAACCAATATATAACCTCCACGAACTGCTTTATGGTTTTGCCTGCAACTTCTGCTTTTCTGAAATGTACCCCTGCCTTTAAAAATTCTTGCTTATAAACCGTAAGGGAGCTAAAGTACTATGTGTTAGCTGTGTTCTCCTCGCTTGGTGCCATGCAGTCAATGCCCTCTTTTCCTGATGCACATCTTGGTGTCAATGTTTGGTTTTTCTGTGCTGCAGGAGTGGACCCTGTTCAGTTCAGTGATGTCAGCATGGTTGGGTTCTGTTGAAGGCCTTCCTTCTGGTTTTCAGTGAGATGCCCTTGATGAATTTCTACATGGTGGAACGAGAGAGAGCTCTGATCAATTCATTGCCTTATAGGGGCACCAATCCCTTTACCAGGGCTCCACTCTCAGGCTCTCATTCTGAACCTAATTACCTCTCAGAGTCTATACCTCCAAATCCCATCCACACGATGAGGGCTTCCACACACGTATTATTGGGAAACCACAAACTTTGAGTTCATAGAATTTGAACTATCCCTCTAACGTTTGCATCTTTCTCACCCACAAAATGCATTCATTCCATCCCAGCTGCCCCAAACATCTTAAAAGCTTTGTTTAAATAACCAATCAATCAGATCTGGGTGTGGCTTGAGGTAGAATTTATCACAGGCAAAATTCTTTTTTTTTAACTTTAAAATTTTTCTTTTAAAGATGTGAGGTATAATTCAGGGCTAGGTATACAAATGTTCATTATGCAGGTACCCTTGGTGATGAGGTAAATTTGCCTCAACTGACAGGCAATTCTTCTCCACCTGTGAACATATGAAAGCAAACAAGCTAAGAGTTTACACAATACAATAGTGGGTCAGACATAGCATGTACAAACATGATCAGGTTCTGGTGAGGGCTCTCTTCCTAGCATGCAGACAGCTTCCTTGTATCCTCACATGGCAGAAAGAATGAGAGTTCTGTTCTCTTTATCCCTATGTAAGGGTACAAATTCCATTATAAAGTCTCCACTTTTATGACTTTACCTAATCCTAATTACCTCCCAAAGGCCCCACCTTCAAATATTATCACATTGGTGCATTGGGGATTAGGATTTCAACCAATATACGGATTTCGTAGGGACATAAACACAAGCATGCTCTTTCTCTCTTTCTCACACACATGAGTGTGTGTGTATGTGTATCTGTCAACCTACAAAAAAAGGCACTAGAGAAAATTACGGTGGGTTTACTGAGGAATAAAGATTTTAATCTGAATGTATGGAATGACAAGGCACCAGTGCATTTGATGCAGGAATAGTGAGGGAAGCTTTTATTAGCAAAATGAGATTCATATAGGCTGCTTAGAAACAGAGTTCATTGGTTCCAGTGGTTCAAAGTCAGAGTCGTCAGTTCATTGGTGGAGATGCTACGGCCGGGCATGTGTTCTTCCTGGAACACATTATCTGAATTATTGCACTCCTAAACAAGTCTAGTGAAAAACTTTGCCAAAGCAGGAGATGTGTGAAGGATGTGAAAGGGTTTTTAGAAAGCCTTGGAAGTAGTTCTTATCTCAGACATGCAAGCAGGAACCTCGTTTCTTTCAGGCCTTCCTGGCCCTATTTTGTCTGGGTCTGACAAAAGTGATTTTGTCTTCGTATCTGCAACTTTCACATATCTTAGTCAGTTTGTGATGCTACAACAAAATACCTGGGTGATTTATAAAGAACAAACGTTTATTTCTTATGGTTCTAGAAGTTGAGAAGTCCAAGTCAAGACAATGGTGCTGGTGGCTGGTGAGAGATGCCCTCTGCTTTAAAGATGATGTCTTATTGCTGCATCCTTACATGGCAGAAGGTGAAAGAGCAAGAGAGAGTTCCTTGCAACCTCAAGCCCTTTCATGAGGTGCTGATCCCATTCATAAGGTTGAAGCCCTCAGGACTTAATCACCTCCCAAAGACCACACATCTCAATACTGTTGCATTAGGAAGTCAGTTTTAACATGCATTTTGGAGGGAGCACCATCTTTCAAAATATTGAATATATACAAATATATATATTTATCCATGCAGATACACACACATACACACACACACACACACACACACACACACACATATACACTAAATGGGTTAGTCAACTCACAAGCCAAAATCTGGAGTAATCTCACAGCCTGCAGGTGACTCATGAACCAGGAAAATGAGTACTATAGTTTTTACACTATTAAAGGAAAGTCGACCGGGCTCAGTGGCTCAGCCTATAATCCCGCGCTTTGGGAGGCCAAGGTGAGTGGATTGCCTGAGCCCACGGGTTTGAGACCCGCCTGGGCAACTTGGTGAGACCTCATCTCTACAATAAATCAAAAAAAATTAGCTGGGCATGGTAGTGTGTGCCTGTAGTTCCAGCTACTTGGAAGGCTGAGCAGAAGGATCACCGGAGCCCAGCAGGTTGAGGTTGCGGTGGCCGGGAGTAAGCCATTGCACTCCAGTCTGGGCGACAGAGTGAGACTTCAACTCAAAAAAAAAAAAAAGGAAAGTTAAAGTCTATCAAATGTTGTCGTATGTTGCTAGAATATTTAAGAATCTTTTCAAGACACAGGCTAGTCAAACATTTTGCATGAATTTTGACCATTGCACTGGATGTTTAGGAAGTGAACCAGATTTCTCTTGAGGTGCCACTGAGTCCCTGGAGACAACGAACTTCCTTAAAATTTCCTAATGTACCTTCTATTTCTAAGGAAAGGACTTAAAGGTGAGCAGGACTGGACATTGGTCAAATCCTGTGGCCTCTCGGCCTCTTCTGAGCACCTTCACTGTCCATGGTTAATTAAAGGTAGTAGGTAGAATATGACATTCCCATGAGCAACTTTCATGATCTAGTTCACAGGACAAAAACTGGTCATGTAATGAACACTATAATATTTGCTCTAAGAACAAAATGGAGAGAGTGGTGGAATAAAAAATAGGCATGAAAATAATATAGACATACCACCTATCCCTTTTAGGACTATGCAAGCATGATAAAATGAAATTATATATTTTCTTCTAATTTAAGGAAAATGGATATTAGTACTGTGTCTGCTGAATTGAATCAAGAAATGTGTGTAGTTGGGCATGGTGGCTCAAGTCTGTGGTTCCAGCTACTTGGAAGACTGAGGTAGAGAGATTGTTTGAACCAAGCAGGTTGAGGCTGCTGTGTCTGTGAGTGTGCCACTGCCCTCCAGCCTGGGTGACAAAGTGAGAATCTGACTCAAAAAAAAAAAAAAAAAGAAAAAAAAGAAAAGAAATGTGTGTGATACAGAATATATGCTATAATTTACTTTGTATGTTTTGAACAAAAGTGAGATAAATGGCATTATTTTCTCAAATAATAAATACAAACATTGGTGAACCTCAAAATGATAGCATGTGCCCTTTGTTCTTTATAAAAATTCCTTCTTTTTGGTTAAGGTCAAACATGTTGGATAGAGGTGGAGACTCTAATTTGGCAATTACTGTGATATATATATCACATCTCATTATTTTTCAGAGTTTGCATGCCTCAAGAATTTTTCACCTCAGTTGATCATATCCCAATCCACAGTATGACGCAGACTCCACACTTGTGAGTTATTATGCAACACTGACTCTCCATAGCCAACACATTGCTGAGTCTTGCTGATCTTGTATTCCATGTACTTCATACAGTCTTATGTTTCCATTCTTACTGCCACTTGAAGTTTTCTCATAATGTTTTAGACTACCTAACAGCCTTCTGTGTGTGTGTGTGTGTGCATGTGTGTGCATGTGTGTGTGTGTGTGTGTGTCTCAGAATCTCACTGTCACCCAGGCTGAAGTGTAGTGGCATGCTCACAGCCACTGAAGCCTCGACCTGCTGGGCTCAGACAATCCTTCTGCCTCAGCCTTCCAAGTAACTGGAACCACAGACATGCATCACCATGCCCAGCTAATTTTTTTGATTTACTGTAGAGACGAGGCCTCACCAAGTTGCCCAGGCTGGTCTCGAACCCGTGGACTCAGGCAGTCCTCTCAGCTCGGCCTCCCAAAGTGCTGGGATTATAGGCATGAGCCATCATGCCTGGCCCCAACAGTCGTCTGAGTCTCTTCAGTTCAATCTAGTTTATCTCAGATTGTATTTCCACTGTGACAGCTCAGTGATCTGTCAAATTCACAAGGCTGACCCAGTCATTTCCTTAATGCAACCCATCAATTTCCTATGAACTTCAATTTCCCATAAAGTAATAGCTCATTTACACGGCACAGAGGGCTCTTTATGACCCAGTCCCTCCAAAATGCTTGAATGCTGGCTTCACCACTTGTTACCATCCTGGGCACCATTGATCCAATCTCCTTGTGTGTACTTAACACTTGATGCTCAGTGCTTGTTTACAAATGTTTTTAACCAGTGTCTCCCCAGTCTGTAGTGTACCTCTCAACTCTTTCTGAACCTTACTAACTTCTTATCACTCTCTATTTTCTCATAACACGAGGTCATTACAGACTCAAAGATGGATGTGTACTACAGCTCACCTAAGCAGGCCCTAAAACAGGATGTTTTAATGTGGAATAGTGGGCCTCTTTGCTCCCAGAAGTATACTTTTTCTAATTTTTTTTTCGACTTGGAATGCCTATTGTAATCATGTACTGGATTCTTTGCCTTTAGCTTTCGCCAATATTCTTTTCCTCAGTTTTTAAAATTCTGTTTTTCTCTAATGCAGTGCATTTTAACTACTACTTCATTTGATACAAACTCTAGATAATACTTAGAAAGCCTCATATTCTTAACCAGATGCGTCAACCATAGAATGATTTTTTGAATATCAGTTATTTTCTTAAATATATTTAGATATCACTCTCTTTTCTTTTCAGGATATAGGAAAATATTTTATCTCCCAGGAAAATGGAATGCATTAAATTATTTAGGGAAGATTATAGATAGTACTAACTCATCTCCTGATTCCTCTTCCAAAGATTCGTACAAGAAAGATATTGCAACCCCAGTGAATAGAAAGGATGCAGTGCCACTTCAGATATAAGAATCTTAATAAGACAATAGAATGTGCTTATAGATCATATAAACATTTTACAAAAATAAAACAAAATACAATTGAATGATCCCAAAAAATTCAAAAAAAGAAAGAAATCCAATTCAATGTGTCCCAGGGTCAGACGAAACCCAATTGTAGATAACAGTCTCATTTTTTATTCCGGATTTTGGAAGAAACTTTTGGGAGGTGGGGTTTACTTTTCCTCTTTGGAACTAAAGTCATTTGCAGAGCCATTAAAAAAAAGTCTAGTCTAAGGTTCATCAGTTTTCAGTGAACTTTTGCAAATATTTTACATCTAAAGCACATTGTCATTTTTTCAGGATTGAAGTTTGGTACTATTTCTGAATATGTCTGCATAGAATATTTTTTCTTTTAATGATAGTTTTAATAAATTAAAAAGAATTACTTCTATTTAATTTGAAGTTGTGTGTGTGTGCATGTGTGTATCTATGTGTGTGTGAAGAGAAAAGAGAGATAAGGAGAAAGAATGATAAGATGTTTTTAAAAATATACAGCAGTCATGTCTATCAAAGTATTGTTGTATATCAGTTAGCTTCTTCTAAATACCAAAGATCAGATAGAAAAATCTATCCCTATATTCATTCTACTCTAATCATTACAGGCATGCTAAACTTCTGCCTAATTTGTTAAAGCATGATGCTGTTAGACTATCTACATATTGTCATGCTTGAAACGTATTGTAGCACACTGTTATATTAACTTGTAATTTATAATAATTTGTATCATTTAGCATTAATATTTTCATCTTTATTCTAATCAAGTAAAAGCTCACCAAGCATTTTGAAATAGCTCTTCAAATAGAAATCACTAATCATATGCATACATATTTTGAAAAACAATATCAATTCAGCAATATAATGAAAATATAAATAATGACAATATAAGTACTGAAAGCCTACGATAAAAAGCCTCAAACAGTCATTATAAATGTGATTTAACAATGCAAAAAAAGTTACTTTGGACTAAAGTGCTTTATTTTGTGTCACCAGCTGTCATGCACTTTAACCTATTTTACATAGAATTAGAGTTTTGAAGGATGAATTAGAACTCACCCGGAAAAAAAAAATCATTTTGTATAAAGACACATCCATAAGAAAGCATGAGTCACAGATGTGCTTGTGTTGATCTATTTACATTCTATCACCCAATATGTCTCTGTAGCAAAGACAGCCAAGAATGTGGGTGGGGAGGGGAGTACGATGTGTGACTTCAGAGCAGAGAGAAGTTAATTGGTCCACACGTGATGAAACCGCAATTGTGACCTTATCACCATGGAAACTTAACAAGTTGAGTTACAGCCACAGCTGCTTTGGTAAATACTGACACACTCATACTCATCTAGTGTTATTTAGAGTCTATTTTAATAGCAACCACACACTCTATGTTAATACCTGCCAAACTCACAGAGTGTAGAGCTACTAACATGGTACAGACGAGGCAATTCAAAACACATTACATCTTGCTCAGTACTCAGAATAGTAAGCATAAAACAAGAGAATTAAAAGCATTGCCTACATCCATACATGGTCGATTTTATTACATAAAATTTTCAATATTAGTATATGTTTTTACATTATGCATTGATATTTTAAAATAATGCATACCTACAGTACTTGACTATGAAAATAACAAATTAAAAGACGCATGGATGCAGAAATGGCTATACTTATCTGTGAGAATATTCTTAAGTGATGGATACAACAGGGCATTGTTGAACTTCTTTAGATGAGGGGAAACCATCATAAGTTATCAGAGAAACATCCTGGGGACAAAACTCAGGTCTAATGATCATGGAAGCAAAAGAAGAAAGACTTTTAGAGACTATTCCACTCTCCAAGGTCAAGGTGAGTTCAGCCAAGCTATTAGCCATGGTGGACATGGTGGGATGGATTAGAGTCTGGAAGACCACCAAATGAAACAATAATTTGTTTATGCTGAAAATTATTCATGGCACAACATCAACTTCATGAAAAAAGGAAAAAAGAAAAAGGCAATGAAGTAGAAACTGAAAAACAAGATTTTCACGGTCTTGCTTATTGTCATGGTGCCTGGAGTTGAGGGTCTGATTCAGCTGAATCTACTCTCTTTCTGGATCAAACTCATGCGTAATGAAGACAGGCTCATCCCTCAATGGTGGCCACAGTGGGAATGTGGAGTCTGAAGGGAGCTTGGTGCAGGTGAGCTCATCCTTACTAAGCAATGATGCAGCATTAGTTCAGCAGGGCTTTGGTAAACCCTGAAGATGATTTATTCCTCTTTTTATTCAGCATACACAGGAGAGTTCACATCCTGTGGAAACATGAAAAACAAAATAAAACATGAGAATATTTCCAATTTCACTGCCCTTCTATGCACAATGCTTTATACACCATCAACAATGATGAGGTGAGCAAAAAGAGGCTCACAGACAAGAGAAAAAAAAATCAACAAAATGGTATCCTGGTTCCAAGAGGAGCTAGCAAACAGCACTTTATAATAATTATAAGAATTATAAGATATTAAAGGATTTATAGGGGGACAAGGAAAGAATGAGTGATCAGAGGAGGTAAGAGAGCAGAGAAACGTAAGTTAGAAAGGGAACTAAGTGGGCTGGGTGTGGTGGCTCAAGCCTGTAATCCCAGCATTTGGGAGGCTGAGGTGAGAGGATTTCCTGAGCCCATGGGTTTGAGAACAGCCTGGGAAACTTGACAAGACCTCACCTATATGATAAATTTAAAAAAAATTAGCTGGACATGGTAGCAAGTACCCGTAGTTCTGTCTTCTTGGAAGGTTGAGGCAGAAGGATTGCCTGAGTCCAGCAGGTTGACTCTGGGGTGGCCGTGAGCATGCCACTGCACTCCAACCTGGGCAACAGAGTGAAACTCCAGATCAGAAAAAAAAGAGGGGCGGGTAACTAAGTGGAAATTCTAGGTCACAGAATTGCAATATGTGAAATTTTAACAATTCATTCAATAGGCTTAACAACAGAATAGAGATTGCTCAAGAAAGATAATGAAATTTGAGAATATATATAGAACTGTCTAAACTAAAGTTTACAAAAGGAAAATTATTAATAAAAGCTGACCAGTGTGCCAACAGCAAGAGGTACAGCGACATACTTGTAATGGGGTCATCAGAAGGAGAGTAGAGAGAGGAGAAAGCAGAAGAAAAAAAATCATCTGAATTAAGAAATATCAAAATGTTCCAGATCTGATGAAAAACAACCTAAAAGAGATATATAAATCCAAAGGAGATATATATGACAAAATTTACACAAGACACACTATAAACTGTTAAAAACAAGATATGAAAAGGAAATCCTAAAAATAATAAGAGAAAAAAATTACGTGTAAAGGCTTCTTTTAAATGCTAAAAGAAAGGGGGAGACACCTGCTACATTAGAATCTACCTCCAGGGAAATTAACCTTCCAAATGAAGAAATGAAAGGTAAATCATTTTCAAATACTGTAAACTGAGATAATTGGTTGCCAGTAGACTTGCATTCTAAGGAATGGTAAAGATAATTCTTTAGGGTAAAAATGAATTATAATAGGTAGAACTCAGAATCATTAGAAAGCATTCCAGAACCAGCAAATGTTTGCATAAATATAAAAAACTACTTTCTATCTTTTTTCTTTCTTTGTTTTTCAAAAGCAAATTGACTTTAAGATAAAAACTATGCAACCTCTTTGGAAGACAGTGTGGCAATTTCTGAAAGAACTAGAAATTGACCCTCCATGTGACCCAGCAATTCCCTTATTGGGAATATACCCGGAGGAACTCAAGTCATTCTATCAAAAAGACAGCTGCACACGCATGTTTGTTGCAGCTCTCTTCACAATAGCAAAAAACATGGAACAAACCATGCTGTCCATCAAAACTGGATTGAACAAAAAAAATGTGGTACGTATACACAATGGAATATTATGCAGCCATAAAAAAGGGCAAACATATGGACTTCACAGCAACTTGGATGGATTTAGAGTCTATCATACTCAGTGATCTATCACAGAAACAAAGAACAGAGTACCGTATGTTCTCACTCATAAGTGGATCTTGAAAAATTATCATAAAACTATAAGAAAGGGATTGGCAGTAGTGGGAAACTGCCAGGGGAGAGGGGCGAGATTAGCAGTTGAGGGAAACTGCCAGGGGAGAGAGGGACACACCTCATCCACAAGGGTACCTGCAAATGAACATTTGTATACCTAACCCTGAATTGTACCCCACATCTTTAAAATAAAGGAAAAAACAAACAAACAAACAAACAAAAAACTACAAAGATGTATCTCAGAGTTTATCTCCTGCAAACTAGTAACATGTATGAAAACTCTGATGAACTTCTTATGTCGTACCTACATTTTATAACATTAAGTCAAGATTGATGAAGACAAATTAAGGTGCATATTGTAGTCCGAGAAATGTCTAAAAATGATTCCACACAAATCAGTTAAATATTCAATAGGACAGGTTTCGGTGACTCATACCAGTAATTGTCGCACTTTGGGAGGCTGAGGTGGAAGGATCACTTGAGGCAAGGAGTTCAACAGGCTAGACAACATAGCAAGATTCCCTTCTGTACAAAAAAATAACATTTATAAATAAATATCAAACAGAGGAAATAAAATGGGACAAAATTGACACTTGAACAACACAGATTTGAGCTGCATGGGTCCACTTATATGCAGACACTTAAAAATAAATACATTGGAAACTTTTTGAGATTTAAAACAATTTGAAAAAACTCACAGATGAGCTGGGTGACCTAAAGACATAAAAAAAAATAAGCAAGTCACGAATGCATAAAATATATGTAGCTACTAGTCTATTTTATCATGTACTACTGTAAAATTTATCAAATCTGTCATAAAAAAACAAAATTTATGAAAATTAAACTTACAAACTACACATTACACCATTGAGTCAAGAGACATGCAAACGTAAAGATTCAGTGTTGTCATAACTGTATAAAGTTAATTGCAGTACTTGCTCTGCTGCTATGAAAATTTTATAGTCACCTCCTGTTGTCATTGTGGTGAGCTCAAGTGTTGTGAGTATCCCTTTAAAGCACCATGTGATGTTAAACATCACCATGTGAGCTATGCATCTCTCCAGTAAGTTGTATAATACAGGAGAAAATAATCTCCTGTGGTTCCCATGTGTTCTCCATCCTATTTGGTGTAATACCGTAATTCTTAAATAACACCACGGGATTCATACAAAGTGCCACGAGTGATGCTGGAAGTGCTCCCAAGAAATAGATAATAGTCATAACATTATGTGAAAAAGTTGAATTGCTTGATATGTGCAGTAGATTGAGGTCTGCAACTGCATTTTAGACAGACAATTCATCTTGTAGACAGATCATGTGAACTTATGGTATTGATAAATAAAATACAGTACTGTAAGTGTACTTTCTCTTCTGTGTGATTTTCTTAATAATGTTTTCCCCTCAGTTTTTCTTATTGTAAGAATACAGTGTATAAAGCATGTAAAACACACAATATGTGTTAATTGACTATGTTATTGGTAAAGCTTCTGATCAATGGTAGGGTATTAGTAGTTAAATTCTGGGGGAGTCAAAAGGTATATGCGAGTTTTCTACTGTGCAGATGGTTGGCACCCTAACCCCTGTGTTGTTCAAGTGTCAACTGTACTAATAATTATTTAACCCAAAAGATGACAAAACATGAGGATGAAACCAACAACAAAATAAAAAAGATATGAGATAAACTTTAAAAAAGCAAGATAGTACATTTGAAGCAAGTTAAATCAATAATTATGATAAATATAAATTGGTTAAAACATTCAAATTAAAAAGCAGAGATTGTTAATGAATTTTAAAAAGCAAGGCCAATAGTCAGAAGGTTATCCCTATAAAATAAATTGCTTTGGTTTTATTTTTTTATTTTATTTACTTTTTATTTTTTATTTATTTTTTTTAATTTTTTAATTATGGTATTATGGGGTACAGTTAGGGGTTAGGCATACAAAATTGCTTCGTTCAGGCACCCTTGATGATAATAGGTGTCTCCCCATCCCCAGAAAGATATTTATCACCATTAATCCCATCGCCTTCCCCCTACTGGGACTATACCCTGAAGAACACAAATCACTCTATAAAAAAGATACCTGCACACGTATGTTTATCGCAGCATTGGTCACAATAGCAAGAACCTGGAAGCAACCATGCTGTCCATCAAAAGAGGACTGGATTAAAAAAATGTGGTACATATACACAATGGAATACTACGCAGCCATAAGAAAGAACGAAATCATGAGTGGATGGAACTAGAGTCCATAATACTGAGTGACCTCTCACAGAAACAAAAAACTAAGTATCACATGTTCTCACTCATATAGTAGACCTTTATCATCCAATGTACTACCACAAGAAAATGACTGACAGTGGTGAGAAACTATGGCGGGGGGGGCGATGGGATTAATGGTGATAAATATCAGTCTGGGGATGGGGAGACACCTCTTATCATCAAGGGTGCCTGAACGAAGCATTTTTGTATGCCTAACCCCTAAATGTACCCCATAATACCATAATAAAAAAATTTTAAAAA